>JANVCL010000009.1:3509816-3524277 GCA_026546855.1 Erythroxylum incrassatum
TCGTTATAAGGAACCAATTTAAGCACAAAAGTCATCAATTAGGAGTCAACGAATGCATAAACAGTTATGAAAATACAACCAATTTATAATGTAAACTTGGCTCAATCAAGGGCCCACTACTATGCCCTACAGAAACCTCAGCATTTCCTGGAGCTCTAGACTCATCTGTAGCCTCCTTTGTAGGTAGAGAGTCAGGTGCAATAGATCCTTTTAAAACTCCGTGTGTCCTTCTATAAGGTGGCATCTTACTCCTTCAATTTAAACACTAACGATTAGTTTACGTTTCATTTTAATCTTATTTCCTACATGTATGCATGATATGTAGGTCATTTAATGCAATTAATCAATTCAACAATGCAAACAATTAATCATGCATCATAACAATTTATACCACTACGTATTCTAATTCTAGGAATCCTTAAAAAGCCTAAGCTTTGATACTAAAAGATGTTGGGGCCTAGGTCCTGTTACTTATCCCAAGGTGACCATTTAAGGTAGTGAAGTGATGATCGTGCGAAAAGGAAAGTTAGAAACTTCAATTTAAGAAGAATTTCAGCGGAAACAATTGGCGGATTCTTTACGACAAAGTATATCTTCGCCTCGGTGAAACTAATGTAACATTTTCAAGGACCTTTTGGGAGAAGTTCGCCACGACGAAGTCTCACGGCCAAGCAACCGCACCCTTTGGAACAAATATGTTGCGGAGAAGACCCCAGATCAAATCCAAGGACCTCTCGGGACAAATACGTTGCAGCGAAAGTTTGGCTTCGTCGTGGCGAAGTTACGAAAAATTAAGTAAAATTACCCTTTGGGAAAGGTTCGCCTTGGCGAAACCTTCAGTTCTGAAACCTAGAACCTAACATTCATACACAAAACTCTGAACTTACACATTACCAATTGCCCACAACCATCAACAACTCAACCAAAGAAAAATGTAAACATACACAAAAAGAACTTCTTCAATTATGAATCTCATTACTAAATCAAAGTAGCGTTTGAACAAAGCTTTACTTAAACATCAACACTACTTCATTAGCTTGATACAAAATACATATGGATGCTCATGTTCGATATGGTGCTAAAGCTACCCAAAAGTAATTGAACTAACTTAGTTACTAAATGTAGCTATCTCGAAGTTTCCAAATTCCTTGCAAGGATCAACGATCTTCTCGATCTGCACCTGAGGAAAAAATAGCAGGTTGAGCTATAAAGCTCAATGGCTAATATATTTATAGTCATTGGCAACGAGTTACACAATCAAACATATATACATACATACATCTATATCTCATTTTATTCTAGCAATTAAATCATTAACCATTTTAGCTCAAAAACTCATAGTTAAGGAAGTTAATGCATAACATATAAGGTTTACATTTAACCATCAAACATAACACTCAAATGCATCATACTTGACAAATCAAAGATGAAATGCACAAACAAATGGCTTGAGAGTTCCATGGATCGAAATGGTGAAACTGAAGTTTACACTATGAACAAAATGAATCCGTTCTTAGGATCTCATATGCCACAATCGGGCAACCGGGAAAAGGCTTAACCAACGTGCATGTCACGAACAATTCATTTCATCACTTAATCACATAATCACACAAGCAAATATTCATGCTCAATTCATTTCATCACATAATCATATTTTCATGCTTCTTATATTTTTACCTCTTTGATTATACAAAATGTCATAACATCTTTCAATGCATGACATGCCAACACATCATAATGCATTTTTCCAACATTTACAACAATTCAAATTCAAGCAATTAATCATACGCATACACAAGTAAGTAATTTGCCCATTTACACAATAACCATAATTGTTTAGAAAATCCGACTCAATTGTGCCTTTCCATTCAAAAAATATCCCTATAGGAATCCATAAGCTTTAATAAGAACAAAAATAAAATAAACAAAATTTAAACTTAAACTTAACATACCCATAGTCTATCTAGGTTAAAAAACAAAAACCTAGTTTAGAAATCCATGAAAAATCAAAATGGGTTCTCTTCTTTCTTCCAATAACACCCATTTCTCTATCTAATCCGTTTTGTTTTTCTACCAAGAAAAAGAAAGATGAAACTTACCTTAACTTAGCCTAAACCTTCTTCCTTCTTCTTCCTTCCTAGCTTCCACGATTTTCTTCTCTTCTTTCTTTCTTCTCTACGTTTTCTTCTCTTCTTCCACGATTTTTTTCCTCCTTTTTCTTATTCAAAACCACTTTTATTCTTGTCTTTCCAATTTCACCCTTCATCAATTAACCTAATGTCCACTTACTCCCTTTAGTCTATTAATATCTGATACCTTAACTCAATTCTAAAAATAAATACAATAAATAATAAATAATAAATAAATAAATCAGAAATAACTAAATAAATAAAATAAAAAATTTTGGGGCCCAACAAAAGAGGAGAAAAACCCAACTTGATGTACTTCCTAGATCAGGAGTTTCACACGATGTCGCTGCCTCCCATCGTCTGTTCAATTTCATATTTCTTGTTATTTTAAATTTTATTATTGTATATAATTGGAATAATAGTTGATGATAGGATTTTTAGATGTTGATGATATTCTAAACTCACCTTCAGGGTTTTATCTTTGATTGAATGAAATTTGATTGTTTACATTTTACAAGATTTATTAGGATTTAATTTTTGTAATTGCATAATTCGGTGATAAACTGAGAGGGTGAATCGAGTGAAAATAATTAAATTAGGCTAATGACAATTAGATGATTTAATAGAACAAGAATTAAATAAAATCATTAAATTGTGTGAAGAGAGATCTTGCATAGGTTTCCAGTAGTTTATTAGACAACTTCATATCTAATTAGGGTTTTGGATAGGTTGTTAATTGAGAAATTACAACTTCCATAATCAGATTAGGATTTATAAATTAGGGTTAATCGTTATAACTCGAGAGAGAGTAATCAACCCTAGGATCGTCCAAATCTAATAATCTAGTAATTCATAATCAATTAGGTTAGCATTAAAGATAGGTAAAATTCTCTCTCTCTCAATTAGTAGTTCCTTAGGTTGATTCTTAAGTGTACGTTGCAATTGCTAAATTGCTAATATTTTCATGATTGATTCTTGAATTGAGTGAATTGAATTCTTATTTTAGTTTTGTTACATTTTGAATTTTTTTGGCCTTAGATTTTAGGATTAGATTATCCCTCCTCGTGGGATCGACATCTTAGGTACTACGCGAACAACCCGTAAGCTTGCAGACTATCGAGGTTAATTAATTAAAACTTACACATCAAAAAAGCCTAGTTATTAAACTTTAGAGATTAAAAGGTAGTGCTTACTATTGATTCAGTGACAGCATTATAGGCCGAAGTAGCAAACCTAGCTAAACAATTGAACAACTTGAAAGCCACTGCTTCCAGTCCACTCAAATTAATTTAGCAAGGATGTAATCTATGTAGTTAAGAATGTCATGTGAGGAGTCTCTTGAGCAATATGAAGTTTAATCTAAGGGAGCAATTGAAGGCCATCACAATTATGAGCGAGAGCAAGTTAGAGGAATCCCATTACGTAGGAGAGTAAGAGAAAAAGGATAAGGATAAAGACAAGAAAGAGGAAACTCCTTATGTTCCTCCCTCTTTATATGCACCAAAGATTCTACTTCCATAAATGTTATAGAAGATTCAAATGGATCTGTAATTTGCAAAGTTTGTGGGGAAGTTAAAGAAATTTCAACTTAACTTGTCTATTGTGGAAACTTTGGAGAGCATACCCAAGTACGTGAAGTTTCTTAAAGACATCTTATTAAATAAGCAAACTTGGGAGGACAATCAAATGGTCTCTTTGACTAAACATTATAGCTCAATAATTAGGAACCACATGCCTTCAAAATTGAAGGAAGAAAGGAGTTTTACCATACCTAATGTTGTTAGTAATTTACTATTTGACAAATGTTTATATGACTTAGGTGTAAGTGCCAATCTTATGTCTTTTTTTATTTTCATGAAATTGGGGCTAGAAGATGTGAAGCCAACATTTATGCTTAATTAATTGATATATCAATCTATAAAGAAATCATTTGGCATGGTGGAAAATATGCCAATAAAAGTGGACAAGTTTATTATTCCTATAGATTTCGTGATACTAGACTTTGAAGAGGATTGAACTTATCCATTAATTCTTAATAAACCGTTTATGAATACAAGAAGAGCTTTGGTGGAAGTTTATAATAGGAAAGTCATAGTTTCGGTGGGAGTTTATGAAGGGAAAGTCATTCTTCGTATTTATGATGAGCAAGTGGAATTTAACATAAATAAAGTATTGAAGAATATGAAGGAAAGTAGTTTTTGCATGAATTTCGATATAGAGGATAAGTGCATAAAAGAGCAAAAGGAGAGCTATAAAGAAGAAGTGAGTGTTGGGGAAGTAGACGATGAAAGATAGTTAGGAAAGTAGGAGTTAGATGATACATTAGAGGTAAAAAAAATTGATGGGGAACAAGAAAAGAGAGTGATGGAGAAAATTAAAAAGTGAATGAGAGTTACAAGACAGAAAGCTTTGGACGTAAGAAGCATAAGTTCTCATGTGAAGATGCATAGGACCTTAACATCCAAAATAGGTGTTGGTTAAAATAATTACACTAAAATGGCCAAACTAGGGACCTTAAAATTAACATGTTATACGTATTTAGTTTTTTTAAATTTTGTGTTTAAAAATGATTTATTATTTTTAAGTTTTATTTTTATTTTATATTGAGTTTGAAAGATGAATTTCATAATTTTAAGTGTGTCAAATGGTTAGGAAAAATATCCAGAAGGTTACATAATAGCATAATTGCATAATCGTGCAATTTCAGAGAAGCAGCCCATTAGCATGATCGTGCCCACTATACTTCCAGCCTATGACATGATGCACGACCTTGCTAGAGGATTTTTGCTATTTTCATGATGATACAAGGGGTTGCACAATTATGCATCTACTTTTTCCACCCCCACTTTAAACCCAAGCCTATTTAAAACACTTGTCTTTTTCCTCCTCTCACTTTTCTCACTCTAGGTTAGTAGTCCTTTTCTCTTTTATCTTATTTTCTCTTAAATTTCACTCACTTTTCACAACATTTTCTTCCAATTAACTATTCTATACCTTCAAATCTAGTGTTTGTTAATTAGAAATCACCTTTTTGCAGTCCAAATCAAAAGGAAAAAAGGTATCTGGAAGGAGTGCACGAAATTTGGTAGCTGATTTTGGATTTCCTTTCTTGATCTTCTCTCAAAAAGAAGGTGAGAGGTTCCACAAATTTAAATCTAGAAATATTGTTACGCCTTATTATTTGGACTTTGAAATTTTGGAAGATTCGAGTTTGAAGGAAAATTTTGAGTCTTTAAGTGCTAAAATTCATTAGGATAATTTCATTCAATGTGATTATATGGTGTATTAAGAACTATTGAATTTTACATTATATTGTAAAATAAGCTAAATAAGCTCGATAATTTTTGGTTTTGATTAAAAGGGCAACCATGTAACATGGATTATTTTATTATGGAAGAAATTTTTGGTCCCCTGAAATAAAAAATTCTTAACAAGCATAATAATTTTCATGCCACTCAACATTGAAATAAATTGATTGGGTTGAATGTCTTTGATCCACATAATGCACCAAACAACATTATATAGAGTATGGAACATTTGTTACTCCATAAATTTATTTGTCACACTATGTTTGCAAAAAGTTTTGATTAGCAAATATTCCACAAAGAATTTATTTTTTCTTTGGTGCATGAATAAGAAAATTAATACTTGCAAAACAACTCATATTTTTCATACAATAGTTACTTCACTTTCAAATAAAAGTAGTTATTTAGGCATTGGTGTAACACCCCCTATACAAAACCTACAACCATCTACACACATAGCAGCCAAGTTCCTGTACATGCATTCAAGGTATACAATTATATTCAATGCTATACATATACACATTACAAAACTTCCCAATGCTTAACGTTATAATTTAACAATAGTAATACATCTTTACATTTACATGGTAATATAAAAGAAAACATACAATTTCCTCTCTTCAATACATAGACAATCATCTTTAGCTAAAAACACATTCCAAAATTACTTTTTCTCCTATCTATTGGCCTTGGTCCCCACAGATGTTCCTTATACATCTCTCTTATGACTTGAACATACATGGATTAGCACTCGTGCTAAGCTTGAAAGCTTAGTAGGAAAAATACTTAGTTTCGATGACCACTCATAGCAGTCATCCGCCAAGCACACACATTCAGAAATATCACAACTCACATACCATAAATTAACATTCATAAACCAAACATTGATATTCAATGCTCATGTAAACAATGATGGCATACCTAAGTAGAGTACGTAATGTAAATTTGCTTCAACATATTATCCATATGCTGAAAATGAACATTTACAATCCAAATATTGATATTCAATGCTCATTGATACAAATTATCAATATAATTGTACATCATTCCAATTCATCATTACAATCAATAATAACGCTCATCAATATCAATTATTCATGTTGTCATGCTATATTTCTTATTTATGGCTGTTAAGTTTCCTTTTTGTGTTAAGCCGACACATTTTCTACGGGTGTGGATAATGGGTGTTGTGGATATCCGAAGATATCAAAATGTGGATACCCGAAAGGATCAACCTGTGGATACTCATAAGTATCAAACTGTGGATACCCGAAGGCATCAAACTGTGGAGACATTATAATCTCAAATGAAGATACCATTGGAGTCAACTATGGCAGCTGCACTGTAACCCTATAGGCATGCTTATCTATCCACCACTAAGACAATAGAGTAGGCACTGTAACATTTCTTTTAACCATTTTCCAATTTCACAATTCATATGTCTATAAGTCATATGATATACATTTCAAGTCATAAAATTTGTATATGTTCATACATGCACGTCAAAACTAATCACCATTAGAAGGGTGTCAAAATCACACTTGTATAATCATAATATACATATAGGAGTAATAAATATGCATAAAAATCATGTATGTACATGTAAGTTTTATTTGGAATGCATTATGGTCATTTTTAAATTCCAATGTTCAATCACCAAATTCACATATTGCAAGTCCTATTTCATTTATTTCTATGTTTTTGAAAAGTTCCATACACATTAAAAAAGGGTTCAAAAATGCTTCGCTAAAAATCAAAAATGAAAACAAACATAAAATAGTGCAATTTGGGCTAAGCCCACAATGGTCTAAAAATAGGCAAACAATCAATCCAGAAGCAAACACATGATAGACTCTAGTTGTTCCCTAATATGCATATATAAAATGTTCAAATTAGGTTTTGAGGTCCTTTAGAAATTTGTTACCCTATGTCTTTAGTTTCCATAGCACTAACAATCAGACCATTTGGAATTCCCAATAATGAGATATAGGCCAAATATCACATGCTAATCTACAATAGGGGCATAATCAAATCACCATTTTCGATCTAAATTTTCTAAGTCAAAGTATCTTCTATAGATTTCTAGTTATATGACTAAGGTTTCATATGAAACTGAAATAAACCAATTTGTAGGTCTATAGGCTCAGTTATGACTCAAACAATGTGACTGGTTCAACAAACCTTAGACAAAATTCCACTACACGATACTTTCTTGTCATATTCATCCAATTATATACAAGTTAAGATCGAAAGAACACCAAAGCATCATCCCAAAAACCATTCGACATCTAAATTAATCTTTGTACATATTCAAATATACACAAATATAGAAATTAACTAAGTGAAATCCCAAACCTTAAAATTGGCAAAGTAGTTCTTCTAATACTTTTCCTTCCCTTCCTTTTTGGCTTTGCTTGAATCAACAAATGAAAAATGATGGGATGAAAAAGGTGAAATGGAAGGCAAAAAATCTGAAGTTAAGCCATCAAAGTGCCATCCATCTCCCCTCTTCATATGCCTTTTATGAATTTTCTAGTCTTAGACACGTGTTTCAACCCCAGGACCATATGCTACAATACTATTGGAACATGTGTTACAATCCCATTGGACCACGTGTTACAATTCTAATGAACCAGGTGTTACAATTCTATTAAAATATGTGTTACAATTCTATTAGACACACGCAAGCTTTGATCTTATTGGTCAGACATGATTTAATCCAATTGGTCCATGTGTTAACTTTAGAAAATTTCATATTGGTCTTTCTTCATCCTTTAATTCCCACATTAGCCTATGATCTTATCAATTAATTTTATTCCCCTATTTCTTAATTTTATAATGGCATAAATTTCATGCAGTTTGGTTAACTATACTGAGATTTATACCCCAAAACTACAGGCTATTCTAAAACAAAGATAGTAGCCAAAACTAAACTTCAAACTAGAATTTAAAAGTATTAAAGGCATAATCAAATTTTGGTTTCTTCATAAAAGTTTTAGGGCTATGTGTTTAGTTTAATTTCCAATTGAAATTGCCCAATTTGGAGGTCTACAAGCTAAGATATAGATAAATTATAGAAGTCTGTTTAGTGGAACCTATCCATTCAGCGAGCTACATATCCCAAATCAACTAACATAGGTCTTATCATGAAAAAGCAACACAAAATACATACAATTTAACCAAAAAACATCCCATTTTCTTATGGAATACTTCATTTATTTATTCCTCTTACATCATATTCATAATCCAAGAAAACACGTCTAAAATTTTCATACATATTTCACGTCTAAATATGTATGTCCATGCCAAAGCGAACAAATTACCATTTAACCATGTCTTTTACGTTGACTATCATTGTGTCTCTTACTATACTTAGATGTACTTAATTCGTTTTGTTCACTTCTTAATACACCCTAGACATGCTATAATACTTCTAGAGTATATGTTAGGGCCTTATAATAGGTTATTTAGTTACTCCTTTAGCTTAATTCCATGGTGTTTATTGTGAAGGACTAGCCCCAGTTTGGTTGAAAAGATTAAATAATACATATTTAAGGAGGGATGAGATCTTAAAGTCCTACAGTATGGAACTTCATGATCCCAGCTCCAAATCAAAAGGGAAGCATTGGGCAGGATAGGCAAGCTTTAGTTCCACACCACCATGACAACACTAATCAGAATCCTCTAGTAAAGAGTCTAAAGAAGAAGAAGAAGTCAAGGAGATGCTCTCTAAAAAATTGGAAGAGAACAACAAGAACCTTAAGGGTCGCATGGTTGCCATAGAAAAAAAGTTGAAGGAGGTAGTTTGTTATTACTGCTAATAAACCCAGAATTTACTAAAGTTTTTTCAGTGCAAGGCATCCATGTTTCATCTCCAACTTCATACCTCCATATTATTTATAAATACTCTTGCCTTTCCTTTCCTTTCTATTTATTTTTATTTTTACTTTTTGTTTCAAAAATTTTGGTTTACTTAAGCTACATTTTGTTTTTCACACTAAGGACAATGTATTGTTCAAGTGTGGGGACATATATGCACTTACATATCATTTATGTGTAAAATTACACTTACATTGTTTCAGTTTTTATTAGGTCAGCAGTGTGTAAACATTTTGTTTCATGATGTGTGCATTATGTAAATGCATCAATGACATAAAATTGAAAGAAATTTGCTTATTTATGAAGATGATCATTTAATTGTGAAGAAACATTAGCTTGTGAAGTTTATGTTTAAGTGTTTTAAGGTAAATATGCATGCTAATTAGAATATTGTATTTATTTTATCAATTTATGGCACTTATATGATTACACTTATAGTTAAATTCATTTAAATTGGTATACATTATTAGTACATTTTTTATAAGAGTGATTGACTAGGAAGAAATGTAGATAAAATGTGAACAAAAACATTAAATTTTGATGTATAAATATGCTAAATACATTTCCTATTCCACTGATCAGTTAAAAAAAGGGTTAAGAATAAAGTTAGAAGCTAGTTGTGAGTTGTGATATAGCTGAGTAACTAGGGTAATTTACAAAAAAATGTTTGTCTTCACATCAAAAGACTAGCATAACACTTTAACCAAGCTTGAAAATATGGTTTTGACAATAAAATTGATCCTATGGATCTTCTTGCCAGTGTCAAAATTTTTTTTCGTGAATGGGTATTTTGTGATGGCTTACCTCTTTAATTGGTATATAAGAATGAGAGCATGCTTACAAGTGTCATAGATGTATGACTAGGGGTCTATATTTAAGTTAATATGTGTATTTAAATTAAAGCTTTTGAACATTAATGAAATAAGTTAGTTTGTTGGAACCTTTTAAGTGATTGATGTTTATGACTAAGTTAATTTTATAAGATTTAATGCAGATGTACTTATTGTTGCATGATTGTGTGTCTATATGTTGTTTGTTTTGTGTTTTTAGTTTTACTTATAGATAAGCAAATATTTAAGTGTGATGATGTTGATAAGTGTAAAACTTAGTATGTTTTTAGGCGTTAAAGTCTATTTTTAGTGTTTTCTTAGAAGATAATCATGTGTTTATTTCTTAGATTTATATTCTTATATGTTTTATGTGATTAATTGTCGTTTAAGGCAAGAGTTTGATCTTAGCTATATATCAAGGATTGATTGATGTGTTTGGTAATGAGTAGAGACAAGAAAAAGAGAAGGAAAGACGAAGAAAAAGCTGAAAAAACATGGTATGATCATGCATAAAGCAGTAGGTTGGAAGCCTCTGGCATGATCATACCAGAAGTTGGAGCAGTCTCATATACAGTCATGCATGGTTTTTTTTATGATGTAATTTTTTCATACTTTTGATGTTTCAGAGCTATTTTTGGAAGATATACACATGAAAAAAACCATAAAAGACTCAAGAGCATATATATAAGATTAAAAAACCAAGTGATGGTTGCATGATCATAATTAAAAAGGACATCAAAGCAAAAATTCTTAAGAATAAAGCTGTAGATTTTCTAGGTCAAGGCGAAGAAAAGAACACTTCCAGATTTCATTATACACTCTTTTCTTATTTCTTTTTTTATTTTTAGATGTTAATGATGATTAAACACATATATTTAGTTACATCTATGGATTGCTAAATTCCTTTCTATGAATTTCTCTTCAATTATTTGTTATCCTCTACATTCTTGATTTTATGAATATGCTTATGATGTTTATTATTTTTTATTCAATTTGAATTAAGAGATTGGATTGATTCAATTATATTATGTTTCTTAGTGAGAGCTGGTACCTTAATAGAACTATAACATCAAATTAACAAACAATTGAAAACAAATCCTAATTAATTATTAGCTATTTATAGGATTGCTTTAAATCCACTTTTATAATTAGAAAGAGTTTGATAGATTGACATATCATAATTTAGTTCTATAAATTTTAATTGGGATTACTTGATTAGAACTTGAGACAGGATAATCATAATTATAGGATATCTAAGATTAAGTGTAATTAAATCAAGAAGGTAAAAGGGGAAAAAAGATACAAGTAATTCCTAGCTTTCACTATTAATCAATCAATCAATTTTACTGCTGCCTACTTCATACTTTTTTCAAATTTTGTTTATTAAGTCTTTGTTTTTAATTTAGTTTTTAATTATTCATCTTATTTTTACCTTAAACAAAGTTTACAAATATTGTTGGGTGACTATATACTCCTTGTGGAACGATACTTTTCATACTATAAGATACTATTTGTATACTTATAATTACAAAAAATTTCTAGTTAAAATTATTAATAGGTTTGAGAGACCTATTAGGAATGGGATGCAAAAGAATATTTTAGGTTCTAAAGACTTTTAGCTAGTTACCAAGTTGAAGGTTATTAAAGAGGAGGTTAAGGGCTTAAATAGGAGAGCTTTCCTAGGTATTGAAGCTCAATTTAAAGACACAAAGGAGACTCTTAAGCTTATCTAAAATGAGTGTTACATAGATCCTTATAATTATGCTTTGAGATGTTAGGAGATTTAAGCACTGAAAAACTACACTTAGGAACTAAATTTCTATAATTCATTATTAAATCAGAAGGAAAAGATTAACAAGCTAAGGAAAGGAAATAATAGCACTAGCTTTTCTTTAATTCCATTCTAGCTCAAAAAAATGGCAACATAATTAGAATTTTGGTGAATGACCTTCGGAGTTCTTATAGTGATCATATTAAGATTAAAGAGATCAACTATAATTAATTGAAGGCTTTTTTGGGTACCAAATCCTCCTGTCAATCATCTACGTAAGTACTTCATTGGTCCTATTTTAGAACTTGAAGCCTCTAATACCTTAACTAGACTTTTCACTCTTAAGGATAGTAAGTAGGGTCTATTTAGTCTTAAACCAAACAAAGCTCCTATACCTGATGTCTTTATTGCTTCCCTTTTTTTCAAGGTACTTGGTCCATTATTAAAGGTTTGTTGGTCGATGTATGGTGGATTTTTTCTGTAGCACCCCACTCCCGCAAGGCCCGAACTAGATATCGACGGTGATATCCGAGTCCGTACCCCGCGAGGGTGGCGTGCTATACCCACTCAATCACTCGAAAATTGGTATAATTTTTTTTAAATCACAACACAATATATGTGAAAAATACATACTCAAATTGGGCCCACATTCATTTATAAACATTGTCACTTAACACACAACCATTAACAGAATTTTTCAATAACCATTAGTCCCTTTCACAAATACAAAACACTCGAGTCAATTCAAAATACAAATTCATACAAAAGTTGCGAAATAACAATTCAATACAAAATAGAGAAATGAAATGCAGACATGAACTGATCCCGACCTCTATCCTTCACTTGTATGCTGTAGATATACTCCCGTTGGCCTAACGGGGTACTCTTCTGAATCCTGAAAAAAATATTGCAAATTTTGGGTGAGTTTTGCGAACTCAGTGAGTGACCATCATCGATGGCTCACTCATCACGTAACACATACAATACACATAATTCACATCAGTTCATTAACAATCATAATGAATCGCATACACTTAATCATTCATTTCACATATTACATTTATAGATCATTCATATAATGAAAATGCAGTGCATATGAGACTCTCTTTCTAAGTGTTATTTTGTTGTGACCGAGTGCCTAAACTGTCCCGTATCCTTTGGATACCGGGCTCATTGATAACTGTCTCATATAGGGCTCGTTTATAACTGTCCCATATATGGCTTATTAAACGTTCCTGAGGCTCTAAACACGTTGAGCTTGTAGCTCTGATCGGTGGCTACTCTGGTCACAACTGCCTTTATGTTTCATGCATTCATGCAATGGAATGCATCACTTACATTGCATGCACTTATTCGATCCCATTCACTTATCATCGGACCGTAGTCCAGCATTCAACAAATAGTTGAGCAATCACTTATCATCTTGCATGCAATACACAATCTGAAAACACTTAATTCATTTTATTCACATACAATGAACACTTCAATAATTCAAATCAATCACATTCATCATTCAGAGATCAATGTATACAAGATTCATATAAAGCAAACAAAGAAGTGAGACCATCTAGGCCTACTCACAGTACGCTCCAAAAATATCATTTGCTTCCAATTCTGGAATGCCTGTAATCGAACATTTGACTTGCACAACCCATTTATGCAAAACACCCATTTCACGCTCATCAATAATTGCACACGTATAATAAATGGACTATGTACAATGCATGCTTAATGACAATCCTGGGTATATGTTCTAGAACTCATATTAAGCTCATTCCCATTTCATAATTCATATATGTCTATGTGAACTTAGGTTTACACTTCAGTTGTACATGATCAATCTAAATTCTTTACCTTTTGTATATGTCTAGCTTATTCATAAGCTTACACATCAAGAACACTTGGTTACTCTATATCATGACTCAATTTCTTGTCATCTCTTTTCTAACCTCACAAGATCTCATAATATCAAATTCCCATTCATAGCTTAGCAATTTAAACATATGTACACACGTAGGCACATTGCCCACAATAACCATAATTATTTTACCCACTTGGTTTACTTGCAACACTTCGAGTAAAAAATTTCTTTCCCCTTGTTCTTGGGTAGGATTCTCTTAGTTTCCTAAAAGAAACCAAATCTCAATCAATAGGAATCCAATTAAAAATCCCACAATGTAAAATCACTAAAATTGATTCTTGAACATTTAAACCAAGCATTTTCTAAACTCCATAAACTAGAATCCTTCCAAAAATTCAAAAGAGTCAAAAAGATCTTATCTTAATTCTTCACCAAATGAAGAGATCTTTAGCTCAAATGGAAGTTGTTTTCTTCCTCTTACTTTTTCTCTTCTTGAACAACTTCAAAATCTCTCTTGAAGGTTAAGGAAATTAAAACCCTAGCTTGTTTTCTCTTCTTTCTCTCTCTCTTTCTTTTTCATGTTTCTCTGTCTTATCTCTATTTTTTCATCCATGTATTTTGCTCCTCTAGAGTCTTCTCATCCCTGTAGTTTTTCTCCATTTATAGTAAGACGATATTTCCTTTTT
>JANVCL010000009.1:3547663-3559941 GCA_026546855.1 Erythroxylum incrassatum
CCTCTGAACGTAGTCTCGTAGAAAATGGTGTCTGACTTTGATATGTTTAACTCTCGAATGTTGAATCAGGTTCTTTGGCAAGTTGATTGCACTTGTATTGTCACAAAAGATTGGAATTTCCTCTTCTTGTACTGAGTAATCTTCTACCTGGTACTTGATCCACAACGTTTGTGAACAGCAACTTGCAGTTGACACATACTCGGCTTTAGCAATTGATAGAGCAATTGAGCTTTGTTTCTTACTCGACCAAAAATTACATTATGGCTAAGGAAGTGACATCCTCAACTCGTGCTTTTTCTATCAATCCTATCTCCAACATAATCTGCATCACAGTAGCCAATTATACTAAAATCTTTACCTTTCTCATACATTAAGCAAAGATCTGTTGTACCTGAAAGATATCTCAAAAAATTTTTAACAACAATGTAATGAGACTCACTAGGATCTACCTAAAACCTTGCACACAAACAAACACTAAACAGAATGTCAGGCCTGCTTATTGTAAGGTAAAGTAAAGAACCAATAATCCCTCTATACAGGGTTTGATCAACCTTCTTGCCAGTTTCGTCATTAGACAAACGGTTTGAAGGATGAATCGAAATTGACATTGGTTTTACTTTTTCCATATCATATTTAGTCAACAGTTCCTTAACATACTTCTGTTGATGAATAAAAATCTTTTCTTCGGTTTGCTTAACTTGCAACCCAATAAAGAATTTTAACTCACCCTTAATGCTCACCTCAAACTCATTTTTCATCAAATTTTCAAAACTAGTACATAACACTTTAGAAGATGCACCAAAGATAATATCATCAACATAAATTTGAACTATGATAAAAATCATTCTTAATGCACTTCCTAAATAATATCTTATCTACCTGACCTCTACTGAACTTATTTTCAACAAGAAAAGAACTCAGACAATCATACTAAGCTCGAGGAGCTTGTTTCAAGCCATACAAAGCTTTATGAAGTCTATAGACATGGCCCGGTTTCTTAACATCCTCGAAACCAAGAGGTTGCTTCATATAAACCTCTTCATCTATAAAGCCATTCAGAAATGTACTCTTTACATCCATTTGAAAAAGCTTTATGTCATGACAGACAGCATATGCAAGCAAAATCCTAATAGCTTCTAGTTTTGCTACAGGAGCATAAGACTCATTGTAGTCTATTCCTTCTTGCTGATTATAGCCTTGTGCACTAATTTTGCTTTGTTACGACTCACTCTACCTGATTCATCTATCTTATTCTTGAAAACCTATCTAGTTCCTATAATGGACTTCTTCGAGGGTCTGGGAAGTAAGGACCAAACTTTATTCCTAGTAAACTAGTTCAGCTCCTCTTGCATAGCTAAAATCCAAGCTTCATCTTTAAGAGCTTCATCAATTTTCTTTGGCTCTATTTCAGAGATAAACGCTACATTAGCTTCTCTTCTGAATTTGGACCTAGTTCGCACTCCTTCTGATGTCTCTCCTATAATTAACTCTTCTGGATGAGAACTTTTATATTTCCAATCTCTTTTCAAACCAAGAGTCTCAGGAATATCTTCAACTTTGTCTAAAGGAGTATCTGATGGTGAAACTTCTCCACCATCAACCAAAGTTACTGATAGGGTTTTATTATTAGTATCAACTCTCTTACTTCGTTGAGAACTATTATCAAACTTGACATGAATAGTCTCCTCAACAGTCTTAGAGGTAAGGTTGTAAACCCTGTAAGCTTTCAACGATAATGAATAGCTTAGAAAAATTCCCGAATAAGTCTTAGAGTCGAATTTATCCAGAATTTCCTTTGTATTCAATACATAGCACTTGCAACCGAATGGATGGAAGTAGGATATAATAGGTTTCCTTCCATTCCATAACTCATATGAAGTTTTCTTCAACAAGGGTCGCAGAAGTATTTTATTTTGAATATAACAAGCTGTATTAACAGCTTCTACTCAGAAGTACTTAGGAAGATCTATCTCACATAGCATAGTCCTTGCCATCTCCTGAATCGTCCTGTTCTTCATTTCAACAACTCCATTTTGTTGTAGAGTTCTAGGAGCAGAGAAATTCTGGAAAATTCCATTTTCCTCACAAAATATTCTGAACTTCTCATTTTCAAACTCACCACCATGATCACTTCTAATACTAGCTATAAACATTCCTTTTTAATTATGTAACTTTTTGGAAAGGACTTTAAAACACTTAAAAGACTCATTTTTATGTGATAAAAACAATATCCAACGAAATCTGGTGAAATCATCAATAATAATAAGACCATACTTCTTTCCGCCAAAACTCGGTGTCCTAGTTGGAAGAAATAAATCCATATGTAACAACTCTAGGGTTCTAGATGAAGTTACAATATTTTTAGAAGAAAACATTGTTTTAACCTGTTTTCCTTTATGACAACTTTCACAAAAGAAATTCTTGTTAAAAATTATTTTTGGTAAACCTCTTACCAAATCATGTTTAATCAACTTTGAAATATGTTTAAAACTAACATGACCTAGCTTTTTATGCCAAATTAGTTTTTCTTCTTCAGATGATATAAATCAAGAAATATTTTGATTTTGAAAATCTTCTAAATTGATTTTGTAAAGATTGTTTTATATTTTGGCAGAAAAGAATATGGACCTATCCTTGTTTTTGACGTCACAAGAATTTTAATTGAAAGACACTTCAAAACTAGAATCACATAATTGACTGACAATAATCAAATTATGTTTTAGACCATCAACTAGCAGCGCATTATCAATACATGCAAAGGAATCTTTACTGATTTTACCGATTCCAATTATCTTACCCTACTGGTTATCTCCAAAAGTTACCGATCCTCCCTTTTTATACTGAAGATCTAGGAACATAGACCTTCTTTCTATCATATGTAGTGAGCATCCACTGACCAAGTACCAATGGTGCTTACTACTTCTTCCAAGGAAGGATATTTGCAAGAGATATTATTTGTTTCTTAAGTACCCAGATTTTTTTGGGTCCTTTGGGGTTAGTTCTAACATATTTCATAGTAGGATGATGATGCAACTGATGAGATTTCTTCCTGTAAGGAACGAAATTCTTTTTATGTTAAGTATGGTTTTTAGCAAACCCTAATCCAGTTTTATCATTAGGATGTCTGTATTTTCCTAACATGTCGTTCATTTTTCTTATACTCTCAATAAATGTTGATAGATCAACTGAGAGACTGTTAATTCTTAGCTTCAACTAATTAATCTCTTCAGATCTATCTACAACTACCTTTTTCTTCATATCATCTACTTGTTTCTTCAAGCAGACGTTCTCTTTTTCTAACTCTTGCATGTTTTTCAAGTTTTCTACGTACTTTTTCTTAAGCAATTTATACTGCTTCAGAATTGCATGAGAATCTTCTAATAACTTTGAGTATGCATCTTGTAATTCACTAAATTTTGAGGTTACCTCCTCATCACCATCTTCTTCGGCTACTAGGCAAATAATTGCTTGTAACGATGCCTTTGAGTCAGTTTCTAATTCGGATGAATCCATATCTTCCCAGGTTGCCATCATGCTTCTCTAGCCTTCTCTACTCTTCTTTGGCTTCTTTTCAGCAATGGACATTCAGACTTGTAATGTCTCAGTTTGTTGCATTCGTAGCAGATGATGGATGTCTTCTCATTCGTTCATTCATCTTTGCTATTCTTCTTGAAGGAGAGCTCCTTGTTTCCTTTAGCCTTTTTCTTCCACATGCATCTGATCTTTCTTGAAATAAAGGATAGTTCATCATTTTCTTTGCTTAAATCTTGGTCTAATTCACTGGAATTGTCATCCTTGACTTCTTCAATCCTTAGTGCTTTTGACGATGAGCTTCTCTTCCTTTGATTCTTATGATTCTTTTGTCCGACCTTCAATGCTATGGATTTATCCCGTCTGGGCTTATCTTTCGCTTTGAGTTTAACTTCATGTATCTTCAGGAATCCAAGCAATTCATCAAGCTTCAACACGCTCAAATCCTTGGTTTCTTATACAGCTGTGACTTTTGGTCTCCATCTCTTCGGTAGACTTCTCAGGATCTTTCGAACGTGATCTGGATTGTCGTAAGTTCTGCTGAGAGCTTTAAGTCCATTGATGATAGTTTGAAATCTTCCAAACATCTAATCGATAAACTCTTCGTCCTTCATCTTGAACAGCTTGTACTGGTGTACAAGAATGCTTATCTTGGATTCCTTTACTTGAATTGTGCCTTCGTGTGCAATAGAAAGCGTATCCCACATCTCCTTCGCAGTGTCACATCTGTGAACTTTATCGTACTCACTTCTGCTTACGGCACAACTTAAAAAGAGCTTGGCCTTCGAATTCAGTCGGAATCTCGCCTTTTGATCTACAAACCACCTGATTTGTGGAATAGTATTTCCTTCTTCATCTATCAGTGTATACAGTCCATTTTCTATTATATCCCAAAGGACGATATAAGTAGATTCAATGAAAAGCCGCATTTTGTCTTTCCAGTAATCATATTCTTCTTCATTAAACACAGGAGGTTTAGTAACGAAGGCACCCTCAGCTATATATATGTGTGATTCTGCCATAGATCTTTATCCACACTTTGTAACGGTGGTTCTTGGACACCGAGCTCTGATACCAATTAAATTAAATCATACGTTAGTATAGTCTTAATATTCGATATACAGAATGCACAAGAAGGGGGGTTGAATTGTGTCTTCCCTTTTTTGGAAAACAATCTTGCTTTTCCAAAACTATTGAGTAAACATATCATGCAGTATTTTAATTTACTTCTAAGTACTTATATAACACAATAAACGTAAATTTTAGAGTAGAAAGTTGAAAGTTGAGAGTAAGAATCGACATAACAGATTTATACTGGTTCATCCCAAACTGTGGGCTACGTCCATTCCTCAAAATTCTTTCTGAGATTTCACTAAACTTCTCAAAATTACAATTATTCTTCTTAACGAGCCTCTTCAAGTCTCTTGCAGCAAGTATTCTTTTCACACTTAGCCTCTTCAGGCTATGTACTTTTCTTCTTTCTACTGAAAGATGTTTCGAGCTTTGTTACAGACAATAGTAGCTCTAAGTTTAGCACAAAGAATAAAATTTCTAGCTTTGGGATCTTTAGCTCTTTTGAATTTCATTAACTTCTGCAGTCTTCAACTCTGACTCGTATTTATAGCCTTCGTCTTCAACCGCTTCTTGATAATTGCTTCTTTCTTCTTGTTTCTTGATCTTTGAAGAATCAATTATTCAGTTGAGTTCTGTAGCTAACTCAAACTGACTATTCATTCAACGTGGTATCGGGTCTTCGTTTTATTTTCAGCTTCTGCCTCATTTTTATGTCGTCTCATTTTCTTCCGTCTCATTTATGTCTTCTGTCTCATTTCTTTCGTCTCATTTTGTGTCTACTTCCATCTCATTTTCAGCGTCTGTCTCATATTCTTCGCTTCTATCTCATTTTCTTTCGCCTCATTATTTGGTCTTCATCAAAATTATTAATCGTAAAGTCATTTTGACTTAATAGTTCAATTAGTAACATACATATTATTTTTGTGTGAAAAACTCTGGATGACATATAGATTGTGATGAGCCCTTATCCATCTTACTTCTTAGAGCAATATTTGTCTTTCTAGGACATCTTTTCACTTGAGTTTTTATGTGGATAACAATTCCACAGAAAGTTCCTCAAGAGATTCTTTATGTCGTTAGCCATCTTCTTAAGTAGAATTAAATATGAGATCTAGTAATTATACATATTATATAGTATTTCTTTCACCAATTAGATCCTACCAATATAAATTAGCTCCCTATCATACAAAGTTCTTAACTTCCTTTCAATTTATTTAAATAAGGGTATGCAATCTTTATAGTATGGATTGGAAGTTGTGATAGGCACTCCTAAATAGGTGAAGGGGGTTAAGCTACTTTCATTTTGGAGATGGTATCTAGTTTATGTAACAATGGTTCAGTATCCTTGAATAGCATAATGATGCTTTTATCTACATTGAATTCCACTATAAAAGCTTGTTAAACTGATTAATGAAGTTTCCTGAGTTGGAAATAGAGGGAGCATTCGCTTTACAAAATAGTAATAGAATATTAGCAAATGGGAGATTAAAGAGCTTCAACTTTTTTATAAAAAAAGTAATAAAATATATTGAAGAGAACAATGCTCAACCTTGGTCGGTTATAATCCATTGTTTAACAACAAGAAAATTAAAGAACACATTCATAACTACTTTGTAATACATACAAATGTTTAGCTATTCGGTTTGTCATTTATAACACTCTCATTTCAGATGCCATGTTGCTTCGATGTTGAGTGATAGTTTGTCTGCAACTTCTTTGTTAAGTTGATGTTGTCTTATAGTCTAGCTGAGCATATCTTTAACCACCTTGCTTTTTAGGTTGATGTAACACTTCCCAACTTACCTTTTCTTTCTTACTACTTAAGTTAGGTCGACCCATATGAATCCTTCAACCTTTTTGTCAAATTTCTTTAAAATGCTCTTTATAAGTGAAATGTGGTTAATCTAGTTTCTTACCATATGGTTCAGTATCATTTGAACAATTTTTAGTCTCTCTCTATAGCTTAAGGAAAGGCTTGTGAACATGTACTTCAATACAAACACACACATACCCAATCCTTCCCATTTATGACTATTTTTATCTAAGCAAATTATTTTTCTAAATGAGCTGGAAAGATACCTCAACCCTATGGAACTGCAATACTCTAGTGGAGTGTTGTGAAAGTTGGCCTACATTGAAACTTGTTAGATCTTTTTAATCTCTAGCTCCATTACATGTTTCCATACCTGCAGTGGGAGAGGCTTGTCTGAGTAGTGCCAAAGTCCAAGCTACAAGATCATATTAGCATGTTGATTTGAGGTAAAGATGAGGATGAAGAAATCAACTTAACTTATGAACACCTTGTCTATACTATAATCCACCCTTTTGGTTTCAAACCATTTCTTTACCAGTGGAAAAAGAGGACTTTTGTCAATGAAGTATCCTACCAAGGAGCATCTCCACCTATTCGCACCTTGTTTCAATACCTCCAAGGGGGATCTACCACATTTCCTTCATCACTAGGTGGAAAGTATGTCAACTTAAAGTTTAGAGCTTCCTCATGAAACTAGTTTGCTATTAGAGATATGATCCCTTTCAGTTGCATTCCTTAGCTTCTTCATAGAGGATAGAGTAAGTGTAGGTACTTAAAGGTAGGAAGATCCTTTTGCTTCATTATAGGTTTCAAAGGGGGAATAGGTTAAGACAATAGCTTAAAATGGCAAAACAAAAGCTTAAGTACTTTAAAGTTTGAAAACCGTTATAAAAATGGTAAGAAAGGGAGGCAAGAAAGGTAAAGTATGATCATAATATCTAAAATGCCCCCAATTAAGCTTAGGTAGTTTAAGGAATGGGCATGAAGCTAGAGTGGATTTAGCAGGGGAAGTAAAGGAAGATCCACTAGCAAATTTATTGATTTCTTCAATACAACTCCTTAAAATCACTTTCCCTTCATCCTCTACAATGTGGATCATATTATTAAATTCTCTTCTAATTATCAGAGGTTTATTCATATTCCCACAAATCTATTTAAGTTTGTTCTATAATGAAATTATCTAAAAGTTTAAAGTAAAAGCATAAACAAATGAAACATAGATATTTACAATCAAATGTTTCATTCTAATGAGTAGATGAATAAGTTGTTCCTCTATAATTATAGGTGTAGCATCCACATCACTTGAATCATATGCCACTAATAATCTCCCATTTTGAAGAAAATGATTATTTTTTATGTAGACTAATATCTCCTTAAGGAAGCTTAAGTTTTTACAGTTACTAGCCATGATTTTTGTTTACAAAATACCTATAAGAAAAGTTTTAGTATTCTTAATATAATCAAACACCATTTGTTATTTAATAAGTATGTTAAGCCTTTTTTTCATTCCAAACTAAGATAGTTATTTAAGGATAGTTTGGGCATTTTTTCTTCATTTTGGAGTTTCTCTTTATGACTCTTTGAAAGCTATTCTTTGAACAAGTGTCGTTAGAGGACTTACTTATTAAATTCCCTAGAGTTCTCATTAATGAGACTATTAGTTCTTAAGCAGTTGAGATAGGTCCATACCTTTGTAATGAAATTTTATCAAAACTCCATATTTCTCTTATGGATGTCAGAGGTTTATAAGCTTCTTCATTTTCCATTGTGATACCCTTACTATTATTATGTGAAAAATAAGAGTTAAGGAATGTTAACTGCTTAATGGAATCCACTTCTTAAATTTAAAGTTAATTCATTATATTGCTATCATTTCCAAATTTGTTTATAGGAAAATCCTCTTTAAAAGTTCCTTGTCCTTTTAAAAAGAATCAGTAGTAGTGGCATTATTGATAACCTTTATGTCGGCATCTAGATGTATAAGTTTCAAATATTCATAAGTTTGAAATTGCTTGCTTGTTTATTTTTTTACTTTCTTTTGATGAGCTTTGTCAACCCTTTAAGTATAGGTGACAATGACATTGTCTTAAAAGAGCTTATTTACTTCATCAAGTCTTAATAATAGCATGTTTTTGGAAGTTCCTTGTTAATTCTAATTAGCAAACAAACTCAAGAACATCTAAAATATTTTTACAATTGTTATTGCTTCATCTAGACATAATGTCTTACTTATAAATCTAGCCAAATGGTTTAATCCTCTAATTGTCCAATATTTAAGGGGAATATTGTCAATATTCAACAAAAAGGGGTTATTTCTTTTTGAGATCATAGAAGCCTAAGTTTATATGTTTGTATAAGAATATGTTTAAAATTATAATGCTAAGGGCCAAATTCCAAAAACTTTTGGTCTTGGTTGAGAGAGTATAATTTGAAGATAAATGAAATTTCACCATTGTGTAAAACTTATCATAACCTAAAATTCTTCTAATGGAGATTTTCCTAATCAATTATTGTTGAAAAATAATCACCTATGTAAACTTATACCTTATGAAGAGACTAAAAGGGTTATTTTTAGCATTAACCCCAATAAAGACTCTTTTCCATATGAGTTTAATGGTTTTTGCTTCCTTAGTGCTTAAAATTAGAACCTCATCAAAATTTATTTAAGTGATGTTTCTAAGGAATTCTTTCAAGCATTAGATTTTTTTTGAAAATGGAATGAAAGAAAGCTATAAATGACTGAAACAAGTTAGCATTGCAAGTGTTCTCAATATGAGATTGTAGAATGAAAAGTACCATATCAAGCTACTTAACACCCCAAAAATGTTACAAATTTTTTTTAACTAATGCTCCGTATATCAATACAATTTAAATCTAAAGATAGATTATCAGAAAAGATGTTTATATGAAGTCAAATGGAATTTACTATGTCCTTAATGAATTGCTCATAACTTCTCTCCTTATTACAAAAAATGTGCCTATTTCTTTCATCCTAAATGGTTAGCATTAGTTATGACAAGACAATATAAAAAAACCATCTAACATCTTTCTTAATACGTTTTAAAATCATACTCTAGGTAATTATTTATTGCCATTCATCTCGAGGATTAATGATGGCATATTTGCGAAGAATTATTTTCCATGCTCCACTAGTAAAATTGCATTTGAAAAATAGGTGTAAGGTAATCTCCATTAGGCTTCAGCTAAGACTACACCAGTTTGTCAATTAGTTAAACTTGTTCAAGTCTCCATAATTTTATAACAGCTCTAGAATAGAATATTATATTGATACCAAATCATATTATATCATGGCATATACATAACCTCAAGGTGGACATCCACAAATCTTTTCATACAATTCAATGGAACTTCATTTTATATTCATTATAAGCTATAGGTTTTTTGGATCCATTCATTACTTGGATTAAACAATATATAAGCATAACTTCAGATAATGTGATTGTGAAACAAAAGGCTACTATTGTTCTTTAAAGGGACAGAGGTATAAGGTAAGGAATCCACTTTCACCTTACCTTTTATTAATATTCTGTTGGGTGCTTTTTAGAATAATTTAAATGAATATTAGTAGGGATATGGTTTAGAATACCATAAGAAATATGCTAAGCACATCCTTTATAGAATGCTTAATGAGATGCCAAGAAGAATTTAGTAAACTATATACGTTATGCAACAATATATAAAGGAGTTTTTTTAATTTTATCTAAAGATTGTGAATATATAACAAGGGAGTTACACAGTATCTAGAATGGCTTCCACTTCTCCCCCTTTAAACACCTTAAAGTTCCAATTTCATCTAATAAGCTCTCTTATTAGGAGTGTTAGGAATATTTAGTTTTTTAAGAATAAAGGTGGGAAATTGGACAAAAAAGATCCTCACATTTTTGGGGAGGCTTTAACTTATTACATTAATTTTAAACAACCTAGAAACCTATTGTTCCTTGCATTTCATGCTACTTAAGAAGCTGAGTAAGGATATAGAGAAGCTCATTAGAAGCTTCCCTTTGAATGGTGATATAAACTCCAAACCATATGCAAAAGTTAGCTGAGAGTTGTTTACTTGCCAAGGCATAAGGGAGGCTTAGGGATGATATCACTATAATAGGTGAATAAAGCTCTCCTAGCAAAATGGATATGGATAATTGTCAATAAGAAGAACTCGCTATGGGTGAAATGGGATTATGGATTTTACCTATTAGGAAAAAGAATTTATAGAGAAAAAACCAAAGTTAATTCATCATGTTTTATAATCTAAATACTCAAGTTGAGAGACCCCAATCAGTCGCAGTTTTAGTTGCAGATAGAGAATGGATTATCCATTTCCCTTTAGAATGAAAAATGGAGCCCCTTGGATCATTATGAATTATCCTTTATCCTAATGCTTTAAGGTTACTATGTCATGTTATAGTTGTTGGACCTCGACCCTTTTTCTTGAAATTTTGATTATAGTGGGCAGAAACTTCGATCGAAAATTGACTGAGCTAGAGGTTGAAGTTGCTTTGGAGTTCTTCATGAATATTGTAGAGCTTGTTTTTATCTTTCCAGTGATATAAAGCACGAAATTTTTGGATAAGGGAGTAGAAAGTTATGATTTTTGGAAGTTCTGATGCTGTTTAGTGTGAAGCCGATCGACCAGTCACCTTTGAGTGCATTTTTGACCCCTTTAGAGACCGATTTTGTTGTTGAGTCCTCTTGAAAATTGTAGATCGGTCTTTTCTCTATGAAATAGACACCAATTTTGTCCAATTTGGAGTTCGAAGTCAAAAGTTATAAGCGTTCAAAGTTTGGAGGTCGGATTAGACGGGAGGGGCGCGCGCCCGCATGCCCGCTCGGTCTGTCGAGTGCCCGCGCACGCCCGATCGGTCGCGCACCCGCTCGACCTGCTGATCGATCGATTGTGTCTAGTTTTCGACCTCCCTCCACTATTTTGATCATAACTTCTTCGTCCAACATCCAATCGACCTGATTTTTGAAGCGTTGGATTCCTAAGACATTTTTCTATCTTTTCATGCAATATTGATCAATTTTGACATTAAATTGAAAAAAGATTGATTAGATCAAAGTGAGCTGATCGGTTGTAAAAGTCTTAACAGTGTTCAGTATTTTGGAGATATTTCGATCGATAGAGCTCCGATCGAGGTGATTCTTGTTGCAAATTAAACTAGAGACATATATATACAAGTTATCTGAAGGAGCCGATCGACAATTTATCCTTTAAGACTTTCAATTTCGGGATTGAAGTTAGTTTTAGTTTTTGTACTGGTGTGAACATTGATCGATATTTTGGAGATATCTGGAGCTATAGAGCTTGGAATAAGGTGATTCAAGTTGCAAATTAAACTAGAGACATGAGGCTACAAATGTTATGAAGGAGCCAAACGACAATTGAGCCTCTAAGACTTTCAATTTTTGGAGTGAAGCTCAGTGATCGATGGAAAAAGTATGAACATCGATCGGTATTTTAAGGATATCTGGAGCTATAGAGCTCGGAATAAGGTGATTCAAGCTGCAAATTAAACTAGAGACATGAGACTACAACTTTGATGAAGAATTCCGATCGAGATTCAGCCTCTAAGACGTTCGGAGTTTGAAGTGAAGTTCGGTATAGTGTACAGTCCCGAGGTTGTTTTGGCCTGAAAGTGTTTTGGCCATAACTTCTTCATTTTTGATCCGATTTGAGCACTTTTTGTGTCGTTGGAAAGATCTTTTTGAGAGGAACATTTTTCTAGAATGAAGTTTTATCAAATTCTCTCATTTACCTGATTGAAATTTGGAGTTAAGATATCAGTTTTAAAGGTAAAATAAGGGCAAATGGGTCATTGCTCATTCATTAATGGCAAGA
>JANVCL010000009.1:3577286-3589955 GCA_026546855.1 Erythroxylum incrassatum
TTAGACTCTAATGGATGGCTGGGATCATTTGTGGCACAGGGGGCACAGCATAGGTGGAACAGAAGATCTGTTCCCCTATAAGACACTCAATAAACACAATTGTCGGCACTCATCAATAAAGCTCTAAAGTGATTTGACAACATAAAAAGCTCTCAATTGAAACCCTCTCTTCTCCTATGCCGACACTGTGGAGTCCTCACATGCGCTGTCCTCAGCTCATTCTCTCCGATGTTCTTAAATGACCATCCATTAAACCCAAGTGTCAGCTCTCTTCCCTGTACTCCTTCCCCCCTCTTGTTCCTATGAGACAAGCAATATATATGTATCAGTGTGCCGACACTCTCTAAGGATTCAACAAATAACACAACCATCTCCCTTAAAAGCCACGTAGCCCTCCTGTGTCTTATGCTCTACTCAATGCCATGTGTCAATTTTTCATTCAGCCTTATAAAACCTCCCTAAAACCCTTGGCTCCAGCCTCCTATATCACACGAGCTGTGCGTGTCTGCTTCGTGAATTTTGTCTTAATTCCAACTTTCTAAACGCCCAGCACTCTCCTCAATTAATTGTTGTCCTGTGGCTTCTCATTTTAATTGTAATCCTCAATTAATTGTTGTCCTGTGGCTTCTCATTTTAATTGTAAAATCGCCACCTGAACCATCTTGCAACCTCTTGATTTCGCTGTTGGACACTCATGATTTATTCCTCTGCGCCTGCTCTATGTTGAAACGTTGTTGCCTAGCGTGGATGGACTGCTTGATGCGTCGTCCTTTAAATGCTCCTTGATTTTCTGTCCAACGTATGCTTGCGTCTTCATTTTTCCTGTAGCTGATGCGTGATGTGTCCATTAAATTGTAACTCCCTTGTGCTTTGTTGCTGGTCCTGTAGTTGATGCCCTTCCTAATTAAAATGCAACCTGCCTATTAAACCTTCTCATGCGTGCGTTAAAAATGCACAGCTCTAGCACAAAGCTATTTTCATTCTTCTTTTTTTTTGTAAATAAATAATTGTGCCCCAATTTTGCTTTAAAAAAATTTTCCCTTTTTTTCTCAAAAATATATCAATAAATCCAACCTAGCAGTCAACATAAATTGAGCATTTTATCTTTAAAATAGGATTGAAATCACATGTAAATGTATAGGAAAATATAAGAAAATTCAATCCTATCACATGGAAGACATGGCTAGGTGGGAAAGGGAAAAAGTTAAAAAGGAGGAGCGAGAAAGATGGGAAAGGAGAGGAAGAGAATGGACAATAGAAGAAGGAATCAGATGAGAAGGAGGGGAGGAGCAAGTAGCAAGGTGGCGGAGAACTGGGGGAAAAGAACCAGACGAGAGCGTCTCTCTCTAACCCATTCTAAGACATTCACCATGTAACTTTGGTACACTTTTTTAACATGTCTAATCTTGCAAGCATCACCAGTAAAAGCTGCTTATTTGTATAAGAGAAGCAAGATTATTGAGCAATTATACCTATCCATAAGTCTTAAAGGGAGACAACTCTACACAAATACCTAATTTAACATATAATAACCAAAAGATTCTAGTTTTAAGGTTGTTAAACCCTCTTCTTTCTAAAGTAGAGAAGAATTAGTGGTTTAATGAATAGATTCCCTTGTTATATATGAAGGCTTTAGTTGATAATATCTATTCTTAACAACTTGCATATTTATTTGAGCTCACGCATATCTCTACCTTTTCACTTGATAAATTCTATTGAAAAAATTTCACTGGATGGGTTAACACAATTACTTAAGACAGCAAAAGTCAAATGATCATATTTCTATCAACCCAAGGAGAATGGTTACTTTGATATTGTTTTCATTAAAACCATAAACAAAATGCTATTAGCCAAGTAGATATAGAAGCTACTCACTAGCTAGAAGTCCTCATGGGTACAATAGATGAATGTGGAATAATTTAAAGAGGAAAGTTTTTTAAAAATATGACCCTCAAATTAAGATGTTATATGAGCAATATAATGAAAAACATAATGATGAATTAAAAACCACTTGGTTTTAATTTGATAATTAGTATATTCAAGGTCCCTTTACAAACCTTCTAGCTTTCAAATGCATTTTATCTAATGATCTAAGATTCAAGGTGATTACTCAAGGAAGCAACTATAGTTGTAGGCTTAAAGTATTCTTAAATTAAATAAATAACTTTACCCATGTAAAATCCAAACTTCGAACATGAA
Source organism: Erythroxylum incrassatum (assembly GCA_026546855.1). Taxonomy (NCBI): domain Eukaryota; kingdom Viridiplantae; phylum Streptophyta; class Magnoliopsida; order Malpighiales; family Erythroxylaceae; genus Erythroxylum; species Erythroxylum incrassatum. The sequence continues at coordinate 3,579,486 of JANVCL010000009.1, forward strand.
AATATTACTTTATAGACAAGAGAAAAATAATGAATTTTAATACAAAGGGAACTCCTTCCTCAGCCTAAGCTACAAGTCTTATGACCAAGGTGGTGGATCTCTAAACCACATTTTCTTTAAATGAATATTTTCCAAATATTTATAGATAAAAATTCATTACTTATGCAATAAATTGAGAGGAGGATAGGTGGAAAAATATTTTGGAGTGGGCAAAACATAAGCTACCGTAACTTGGGATTGTAGCTACGAAATTTCCTCCCCTGAAAACATGGCACCAACTTGAACGTGGCTCATTTTTCATTGGAACGGGGCCTGGAATTTCAGTCTAAGGTTCCCACCTCTCCAATGTTTCCACCAATCTCATCGAAATTTCCAACCACGTGGAACTTGACCTGCAAATTTCAAAGTCTAGGAAGCCCACAGCTTTTTTTTAAAATTAAGATGACAAAAGTCATCTATTTTTTTAATTTATAGTTATAATTTTGATAATATTATTTTTATTGTTAAAATGAAGAATTATTATAATAATTTTTAATAGTGTTTGTATTAATTTTATTTCAATTGTAATTATTATTTTTTAAAAATATAACAAATACCATGTATAATTAATATTTCTTTGTTAATCCTTACAAAACAAGAAATTTTGTATATTGAGTTCCTTTAACTTTTGACTTTTATAATAATTATTTTTTGAAGCATTTTTCATGTCAACCTTCCTCATTCTTGGAGGTTTCAAGAGCCATTGTGTTAGCCGCTACCAGGTTGAAGGTGGTTCAGGGGCTGCACATCTTTCCAATGTGCTTCTCCAAGCTAGTTTTGAGTAGCTAAAATCAAAGAACAAATAGTCAACTATTTCTATTCCGCCTTCACACAGTTTGCACCTGTTGTCAATGGTGGAGTTGGTTAACATGTGAAGCCTGTCAAGTGTAGGTAGTTTCCCTTTCAATGCTAGCCAGACTGTGTATGCCATGGAATGATGTCATGTATAAAACTATAGAACTATTGTATGTAGCTCTTAATTGTTAATTATGGTAAGTAGAAGTCAGTTTTGATTTATATCGTATCTACTTAGTATAGTAGCTAATCCCAATTAAGGAAGATGACAATAACTCAATTAGAATGCTCAACAAACGCTAGTCTTTTGAATTAATTCTTATAGTAATTTCTTATCGTATTTAAAGAGCTTGCCTTGTAGGAATAAGAAAGAGCTTGCCTTGTAGGAATAAGAACTAACAGACGAAAAATGCTGGTTGCTTCTCCGTGTACGTAGGGACATATTAGCTGTGTTTCACAGCCTTCCAGACTGCAACCAGGGCTACGTACAGATAAATGCTACCGTAAAAAGAAACTAAAAGGAAGTTCCCCGTGATATTTGCGTGTCCATGGACTCATACGGGTGATTCAGTATCTAGACATTCCTGTCACGTTTGTATTCTTTAATCAATGGGAATAGAGTACCTTAACTAATGAAACATTAATATTGATTGCTGTTAGGGTTTCTTCAATATCTTCATAGACTGAATATTGATTGCTATTTGGAATGGACAATCTTAGTTATGCAAAAGATTGAATCTCTTTTGTATTTTTATTTTTTCAAGTATGTACTAAGCTCCATTCAATATGCACTACAGCAAAAAGGTACTTTAGGCAACATTAAATTTGTAACATTTTAAAATGCTTGCTTAAAACTAATATAATGTAATAACTTTTAAAGCATGACCTTTATTATTAACTCGTTAATTTTAAAAACACTATAGTAATTTGGGAATTCCATTTGGATCTTATAGATCTTTGATATATCTACTTGGTGCTATGACTTCCCTGTATCTGCTTTGTTCATCCTACACATAGTTAAAATCAAAGACTTGGCAAACACCATTGTTGTTGCTCTTTTCTGTCCACCAGAGGAATTTATTCTAGTATCTAAAGCTAAACATAATACATAACCATAGTTCTTTGTATGAAAACCAATAGTTAGGAAATGGTAAAGGTGATGATTATGTAATGGTGGTTTTGCTGAACTTATTTGATTCTTCTCATGTAGATGATGGCAGTATTATTGAATCAAGTTCTTGCAATGGGTCATATCATGCTTTAAGGTAACAGATTACTCTCATTACTTATTTTAATTTTACAAAAAACCATGTTTTTCTTCTAGCCTTACTTTTCTAAACTGATCTTTGGTCACATCATTGCTTTACCCCTCTGGAGTATCTGATGAATCATTTTTTTGTATTACACTTACATAAATGCTTTATATTTGACTTTCTAAAACTTGTTTTTAGCGTCAAGTTTTTGATGACGATTTGTGGGTTTAGTAATTGTATCTATTCATAATGAATGAAACCATTAGTGATCTTTTTTGTAATTAAAATCCTTATAAAAATGAATTGGCATATTTTGTCTCCCCCCATTTTTATGGCTTTTATATAAAATTTTTCATTCCTTTTTATGCAACTCTTCACAATCTCGTGAGAGTTAATCATCTCTTCTTTCCTTTTTTTTCTTACTAGCAAAGACACTCTTTAGTAGATAAAAATAACATATTTAAAAAGGTCAATAAAAGCAAACCATAAACAACTTCAAACAATAAGGAACTAACCAAAGAAAATGGACTTTTACTATATACAAATTTAATGAAAAGAGCCCAAATTCCTATTTCTCTATGTTATCTTCATAATATCTTAAAACAAAGTATGTAATGTTATACTTTATATGTTAATTTAGTCCATTTATCTTTGGATGGTCAATAATAGGAAATAAAACCTTAGTACTTAAAGTAATGTAAGAACTTCACTTTTATATCACTAACAATGCTTTTAGGAACTTCATGTACATAAACCACTTTATTAAAAACCATAGAACCTACGTCAATTACAACATCTATTTCAAAGTTATCTATAAAATACATCATTATAGTAAAACTATCAATCACAATTTATATAGAATTCTTACCTCACATTGACTTCAGTAAAATTGAAACAAAGTTCTTAGTAATATTAACCTAATGTTAATTAAAAACAAGTACGGAATATGTAATCCCACGGCATAACCAGGGATTTAAGTTTTTTAGATAGCAATTGTTCTATCATATATTTTATCCATATCATGCTATATATAATGAAAATATAATTATTCATGTAAAATATTTAAGGTCTTTTTCACACCAAAAAGTCTAATCAAGCTTCCACTATATACTACGCTCACAAATACATCAAGCAAAGAACATGTAAGTATATATAATTTATTCTTATAAAGTAGGTAAACATAATTTAGCATTTACTATGACATATAAGAAACACCCCCTTTCATTTGTTAAAAAGATAATAAGAAAATTGCAATCATTTTGATATAATTCATTAGCATGACTAAAGTTAAATAACTTCACATTTGATGAAGTTAAACATAGCTTTAAGATCATCCATCATCTACCATATTTTCTTTTGTTCATCTTAAATATTATTTATAGGAGCTACAATATAGGCAATATCATTGACAAACCTTTTATAAAAACTAACCAAACTATGAAAGCTTCTTACCTTAGTGACATATGTTAATCTCAGTCAATCACTAAAAGCTTTCAACTTCTTCTCATCAACCTTGATCCCATATACATAAACTAGAAATCTAAGAAACATAATTTTTATCACTATGGCTTTGCTTTTCTAAGGTTTACATATGGGTTTGCTTTAGTAAGAATATCAATTTCATGCTTTACAAGTTCAATATTCTTATTTAGTCTCTTGCTATACACTAATATATCACTAAATTAATCTATAAAAAATATGCCTACATATGAATAAAAAGTATGATTCATTAATCTCTTAAATGTACTAACTACAGTAGTAAGACAAAATGGCATGATTAATTATATACAATTAACATTTGGTTTTTAAGGTTATTTGACCCTTATAAAATTGTATCCTCTTAATCCGATAATTGCTACTCTCTAAATCAAATTTAGAGAATATATTTTATCCATGCAATTTATAGAACATAGTATCTTATTTGTTTATAGGATCATAATATGTATTATAGTATTGTTGCTTTCCTTACAATTAACATACAATTTCCATGTTCCATCATTCTTATATTGTACCAGTACTAGCAGTTCACAAGGATTCACACTCTCCTATATGTAAACATTAACTAGTCCATTTATCTTTAAAACTCTTTTCTTTTTCTCATTATGATTGCTTTTATAGGTAGGTTTGTTAGGTATGGAATCCCTTTGTACTAATTTATTTAATTTTCAATCCCTCTAATCTGTGTCAATCCACTATCAATCTCTTTGAATTTTTTTTTAAAATATAAATTATTTTGAAGTGAAAAATTGTCTCTAGATGAATTTCATGGCTAAAAGATATTATAATCTATCCAAATCTAGAAATTCAATATTTCAAATCACATTATAATCCTTCTAACTATTCTTTAATCTGTTATAACCAATGTGTAGCTTCATATCTTAATTCATTAACCTCTTTATTATAATAACTACTTTTGATAATGTCGTAGCTCTAATGTTGTACTGTCCACTCTTTCTTTCATGCTGCCATTAAACAAGATCCATCTGGTTGCTAGCTCAATACTAATGTTAAGGTAGATATTATGTTATGTAGCCATATATGGCAATCTTACCATTGGTTCTAGAATAACTTGTTGTTCTTATATCTCTAAAAGAGCAATATAAAAACTTAATGTAAATTTATATATAGTAATCTCAATTTTATAAGGGAATTTGCTTTTACTTATCCATTTTGTAACTCTCATCTAACATTTTTCTGGACAACTGATGTTTCATCTTATCTAGATTTCATTCCATATGATTGAGAATTATAAAGAACTAAAGAATAAGTGTGAATAATTTCAATTTCATGGTTTTATAGTTTGCCACTGAGATTTTTTTTTGGACTTTATCTAGTGCTTTTAGTATCTTTTTGACAGCTAACTATAGGATAAAGGAAGATTAGATCTGTACAAAACAACTTTACACCAATTCACTTTAACAGTTGGTTCTTAAGTTACTGAAAGCATGTTTTGTTAGTGAATTTAACTGAATTAAGCATCATCTAGATTATAAGATCATTTTCTCATAAGGTTGATATTGTAAAGGGTAGAATATTTTGTAAAAAGTATAGTCCTCTAAGTTAATAATTCCATTGATGTCCTATAATGATTTCTTTCACTTTTGCTTGATCTAACAATAAATGTTTTAGCTTGTGTTTGATCAAACGTTAAGTGCTTTAGTCTTCTCATATCTAGATCTAAGTCTAAAGAATCAATTGAAGTCCAATTGACATACGAGAATCAAGTTTCGAGACCATTCCCTATAATGTGATTCATTTGCATGTTGAATTTTTTTCTCAAACCTAACAATTATTTGAAGGTCTATATGACTGAGTTGTTTGGTTTGATTTTATAAAAACTTGTGTTCCTTAAGATGTAAGAATGTTGATGTATGCTAAATTCACAATAAATTAGAACCTAACTTTACACGACTAAACTTACAGTAGTGGAGAGAAAGGATTGTATTCACAGAGAGTGCATGACTAATTTTTGCAATAAACTAATAACTATAATAAGGTTTGGTGGTTTGGATGAATTCAATTGATAAAATTAAGTGAAATTAAATTGTAGAACACAAATTAAATTAAACAACAAAAATTTACTAGAAGTAATTAATGGGTTTAAGTTTAATTCAAGTTCAATCTCAACCAACACATGAATATGCATAGTTAATTACAACATTGGTCTCTTTCCTCTCTTTGAAACAATTAACCATGGATAAACAACAAGATCTCTTAATCCCAATTTTTCCTTAGATTGTAAAAAATTAAAATAAGCTCTTTAATTATGCCTAACTATTAAACGACCTTTATAGATTAGTGTGACATTCGTAGTAATGATTAGGAAAACATGTTAATCTAAGAAATAATCATGCAAGCGTAGATTATTTGAATTATAAAATGTTATCCCTAATAATTCCAAAATTAGATAAACAACAAATATGAATTATAATCTCGATTATGGCAAGAAAGCCATACAAGAATGATAACAAAGGCCCTATCTAAATTGTTTATACATAAATCCTAAACTTTAAACATATAATAGCATAATCAACTCCAAAAAAGGGTCACTAAGATTGATAAATGCCCAAATATGCTCTCTAGCTTTGATATCCCCTTTAAACTGAAAGGAGGAAGATCAGCTGCTCATGGCTCTTCAAAGTATGCATCAAAGGTGAGGAATGTACAACCCTTGGTGCCTCTAATCTGTCTCAACTTTAATTTTCCTCTTAATTATTGTTTTATACTTAAAAATAAGGGCGGTGTGATTATATTCGAGTTACAACAAAGCTGTGTAAGTGACTGTGTATGTTAATTTTCCATAATTCATGAAGATACATATATACAACTAGAAAAATGAGTAAGGTATAATACCATATAACTCTTTTGCATAGGTGTGTAGGTTTCCACAAAGCTATGTAAGTCATGTACATAAGTTAAAATAATGTCTTTGAATTTGTATATATTTTTAGACCGACACAGTCCCATTCACAATCGTATGAGTCACATATATGGGCGTGTAAGTTATATTCACTCAAATTCTTCCATTTTTTGTCCTATTTTTTGCCCTAACTCATTTCCTTTCGCTCCAAAAAGGAAAATGAGATCAAATATCAGTATAACTGCACCAAGGATGTGAATTTAGCTTATTATGGTTTCTTTTTTCCTCTAACTTGTAACTAAACCAAGATAAGTATCTTAGGTGCAACATAAACATTAATCAGTAAGAATTAAGGAATAAATAGATAATCAATGAAGCACTTATTAAGTTCCTCTATACTTAGCTTTTGGCCATCCTCGGGCAAAACAAATGATTAAAATAAAAAACACTTTCTTTTTAACCATATTTCCTAATAATATATAGTCACAAGAAAAGAGGAATAAATTTTAGAACCTATAGTAAAAATTGAACATTTAATGCTTTCTTCATAATTAATCAATAACCATTTCCCTTAAAAATTGAGCAATCTAGGGATAGAATTTGACAATTGTGTTAAAAAAATAAGATAGGTACACTCAAACATCTTTCATGATTAAGACATTCCACGACTTCACATATCTTTTCAGTTGTCCACCAATAAAGATTCACAAGCATAACAAGAATCAAAATGCTTTTTAAGGTTACAATAAGGCAAAATGTTAAGGTGAGAAACATTTAGGGTATGTAGTTCAAAAGTCACAAAAACTAGTGAAGTAGGAAAAAAACTAAATAGAGTGTTGAGTGAAAAAATTAACATGTAATTAAATCTAGGCATCATCAATTATGATGAATACCAAAACTTTGTTCCACAGATTCAAGCCTTCAGACTATGAAACATACAAAGCATAAAGAAGTAGAAGAAACCACCCTTAAGAATAATGATGGAAAATCCACTATAACCATAAGGACAGACCATTTATAATAACTTCTCTCTTATTTACATGACAATCAAATCATTTATTTGTTAAAAATTTAAGAGGAAAGATTAATAAGAATTACTTGTAAAACAAATGATTTTTGTCCTTGATAACTTCTTTTCTTATATTTTTTCTTTTTCCTTTTTTCTCAAATACAAAGATAGAAAGAAACTTCATCAGTACTAGAGCTAATTGATAGTAAGTAAAGATCACATTCCATCAATTATAACCAACCCGTAAATATGAGCACTGGTAAGATATTTTATAAAGTTAAATGCTTGTAATGTGTTTAAAAAAAAGAAAAAGCTAATAAAGCTTAAAGATACTTAAAAACAAGAAAATTCATATATTTGAGTGGCTATTTGGCTAATGTAGCTTGCCAATTAAAGAATGCCTATATCTTTTTCATGTTATTGCATGTGATAAATTTGTGGTCTTAAATAGAAATTCAAGGAAAAGTCAGGAAGTACGTGCCAAAAAGGTCACACTTTAAATAAAGATAATAAGACTGATATGGATATGTTAGTATAAGAGGCTTAAAATCTTAGTGGCTTATATCTACCCATTAATCACTACTCTTCTAAAGGAAAAGTACATTAATAAACCACAAGAGTAAAAATAAATGCACAAGTTTCCATTTATTTTTTAAATTATTTTGACTCTCTGATTATAACTGTAAAGTCTTAAAACTAATAGAAAAAGAGAAAACTGTAAAGTCCTAAAAGTAATAGAAAAAGAGATAACATTTTTTCTATTAACAATATTCAAAAGGAACTTAAAAAGACACATAAGAAACAATTTCCTATCCCTCATATTTAAAGCGTACATTGTTCCCAATGTAACATTAAATGTAAGAGATGTAGCATTCAATAAAAACAAAAAAATGAAAAGTTGTAAAAGAAAACAATCAAACTCCCCTTGAATTGCCTCCCAAGTAGCACCTTTGTTTACTTCCATTGGATCGACATCTTGCTTTATTCGTCACGTAATAACATCTGGGTCTTCAATGATCATCACTTCCATATTCTCCACTTGAAATCCTTCAGAGTAGGACTTCAAGTGACAACCATTCACCTTAAGTATCTTGTTTTTAGACTCTTTATCTTTACTGCACCATATAGAAAAACATTAAAAACCACAAAAGGACTGACCTAATGAGAATATAACTTTCTTAGAAATAATTTAAGTTTGTAATGATAATGAAGTAAATTTTGACCAATAATAAAGCTTTTATTTAAGATCATGATATCATAGAAAGCTTTGGTCTGTTCCTTATAGATTATTACGTTCTCATAGGAGTCATTCTACATCTCTTCAAGCTCTTGAAGTTGAGCTTTCTTTACACTCCTGCGTCATCATAAACCTTCAAGCTCATAGAAGTCATTCATGTTGCAACAATTGGTAGCCCAATATATCTTATTCCGTAGCTCCACAGGAATATGACATTGCTTTCCAAACATCAATCTATATGGGGACAAATCAATTGGTGTTTTATAGGCTATGTTATAATCCTACAGTGCATCTTCCATTCTTAAGCCCCAATCTTTCTTGTTAGGTTGAATTGTTTTCTCTAAGATCGACTTGAATTCTCTATTGGACACCTTAGCATGGTCACTTTTTCGGTAATGGTAAGAAGTGGAAACCTTATGTATGATATGGTATTTCTTAAATAAAGCTCCATCACCATATTACAAAAGTGCATTCCCCTATCACTTATGATGGCTCTTGGCATCCCAAACCTAGAAAACATATTAGACCTGAAAAAAATGCAACAACTTTAGAATCATTAGTATTGATAACATAATTAACTATAAGTAAATATATTAAAACCAAAAAAATGGAGGAAATTGTCCCATGAAATCAATGCCTTAAAAATCAAAGATTTCATTAAAAAGAATGGGAGTTTGTGGCATTCGATTTTTTTTGGATAAGTTGCATGTCTAATGGCACCGATTGTATGACTGATAAAAGACATATATATACTTAAATGATAAGAGCCAATAAAAGTGTAACATCCCACCCCCTACAGGAAGGGTAAAATAGTAAATTGGTTAGGGGTGTGAGTGATTAGGACTGATTTGGCATTGTTATGCATACTGGTATTTGCAGACAGTGAATTTGTGCACATGAAATAACTGTACATGCATTCATGATTATTTCCCGGTATTGGGCCTAAATGGACTTTATTGTGATTAATGTGGAAATTGTATTGGAAAAATTTATTGGACTGCGATTTTGTATGTTTTATATTTTAAGGGATTTTTAGGAATTTTCTGGACTTTTCCGGAGAAAATTTCCGGACTGAAAAAATCGCCAACTGGCGAACCGGTTGGTTTTCAGTACCGAAATTTTCTGTTAAATGGGTTTGGGCTATTGGGTTTAATATTTCCGTGGGACCCTTTGTAAATGCATGAAAGATGTAATTATTAGGATTAATTAATTAAGTTCATTACTTGAACTTTGACTTTTCTTCTTTAATTTTAGACTAGTATTATATTGACACCTAGCCTTTCATTTAATGCAATTGTTTGTGTTTATCCTTGTTGTTTTCGGCTACTTCACATTTAAAGAAGGAAAGCTCATTTATTCTTGCTTGTTTCCATTGTCATCCGAAACCTTCTTCATCCTTCCCTCTCCATCGATTTGTTTTAATTGTTTCTAGTAAAGTTGCTACCTTCCTACCTCTTACATGCATATGAACCTAAACCTTTACCTTCCTACATGATGATAACCTTGTATGAGGAGTAGAAAGTAGAGAAAGTGGAGAAGTGGGTGTAGTATTGAAGAGAGAAAAGCTTGAATTAGGTAAGGTTTATGTTAAGCTTTCATTATGTATTTAATGAATCATGGTTGTTAGATGCATTCAATGGGAGTTATTGTTCATTAATCATGATTTATGATGCTTTAATGTTATGAAAATTATAGTTTGAATTGTTGGGTAAGGTTATGTTTGAGTATGATTTGATAAAGTGAGCATGAATGATGTGGTTTAGATTGGTTTAGCTTA
>JANVCL010000009.1:3674575-3698036 GCA_026546855.1 Erythroxylum incrassatum
TTAATTTCAACTTCCATTTCAATTAACTAATCCACTTGAACTTTCATAACCCATCAAATCTCCACAATTATCAAGAAACATCGAAAACCCATAATTCTTTACTCATAATTTCCTTAAAGCATAAATACTTCCATTACACAATGCATATATAAAAACACTGATTTCATATCATTTCTTATTTTTAAATTCCACTGAAAGATCGGGGTCCAACACAACCGCTGGGTTTTATCAGCATGGAGCATCGAACATATGTTTGCAAACTACATAAAGCTATCTACGGCCTAAAGCAAGCTCCGCGTGCCTGGTATCAAGAACTTCAGCTCTTCCTCCTCTGATATGGTTTTCTCAGCAGTACGAGCGACTCCTCTCTATTCATATATCACAGTCGAGGGATTACTCTGTACGTTCTAGTATATGTGGATGATTTGCTACTCACTGGAAACTCTCCGCCTACACTTGATGCTTTTATTAAAGAACTATCCATCAAATTTTCAGTTAAGCACATGGGCGCTCCATCTTACTTTTTCGACATTGAACTCATGCCAAATGTTAATGGCATTTTTCTCTCTCAGCAACGTTACATCCATGATTTACTTATGAAATTTCATATAGCAGATTGCAATCCTTATACTACTCCCATTTTTACATTTGCCACCCTCAAACTAGATGACGGTTCAGCCCCAACTGATGTGTGTTTATATCGCAGTATATTAGGAGCCCTACAATATGTTCTCCTGACGTGCCCCGATCTTAACTTTGTTGTAAATAAGCTATCTCAGTACATGCATAAACCCACTACACTTCACTTCCAACAAATGAAACGCACACTTCAGTATCTCAAACATACCCATGCCTTAGGTCTTCAACTACATCGACCAAAACATTTTCAACTTTAAGCCTTCAGTGATGTCGACTGGGGAGGAGACGCTGACACCAAAACCTCTACATCTGCCTATGTTATTTATTTTAGAAGCAACCCATCTCCTGGAGCTCAAAGCGTTAGCGTACAGTTACTGGATCCTCCACCGAAGCTGAATATCGTGTAGTAGCAAACACTGTTGCAGAAGTCATGTGGATTCGCAATCTTCTCCAAGAACTTCATGTTCATTGCTCGGTAGCACCAACGATTTACTATGATAATTTAGAAGTTACGTATGTATGCTCTAATCCGGTCTTTCATTCCCGAATGAAACACCTTGCTCTGGACTACCATTTTGTTCGCGAACTGGTGCAAAAACGTCATCTAAATGTCTCTCACATTTCTACGCTGGATCAAATTGTTGATGCCTTGACCAGACCACTATCCAAACATAAGTTTGAAGCTTTTCGGACCAAGATGAATGTTAGGTCCCGTGACTTCATCTTGCGAGGGTGTAATAGGAGTTAGTTAGCATATATCTGTTATGTATATCTGCACTGATATTTTATTATTCATATTATTCGTGTATATCTTCGTAGATACTTAGAATACAATTTATTACAACAATTCTCTATATATATTTCATACACATTACGTAATACATGAGCTTTTCTCTTAGAACTATTCCGCATCCTTTACACTTTTAACCCAATGGGTTGGCGTAGGTGGTACATGCCTTCGTCGCCTAACCAAGTAGGCAAGGGTTCGATCCCCACCATTGGGAATGCAACAAACTCCTGGGCTAGCTGTAGCCCTCCTTGATTTGAGATATTCCCGCAACGGAGGGATTAGTCTCCTGGGCTAATCCTTTGAAAAAAGTAGGTCCTTTTTGTTCCCACTATTGATGCCATGTCCTAATTTATTCCTATAAATTCATCCTTTGATCATTCGAACTTAACTTAGACTTCCATGAATTCATTCATTCTTCATTGGAGAGCCAAAAAAAAAAGGTTGTGAAGAAAATATAAATTAAATTAAGTGCCAAATATCTTATAAATTAAATGCTTCATAAATCATGCAATCAATTATTACCATCTACATCTAGTTTAATCTACGTAACTAGTTTTATTGAAAAATCAATATATATATATATATATATATATATATTGTGTGTGTATGTGTGGATGAAAACACAACTATTTGACAGAAGTTAGGTATGTAAGAATCTACTTATTGCTGATAGCAGGGACGGATCCAGAAAATTTTTTTAACTGAAGGCAAAATTTCACTGTAGGCAAAAAAAAATTTAATGGAGTCGAAATTTTAATGAGAACAAAATTTTAATTTTTTATAAGTTAAAATTTTAAAATAATAATTTTTAATGTAAAATTTTTTGGAATCCGTTGGGGCAAGTGCCCCCGCTTGCCCCCACAGTGGCTCCATCCCTGGCTGATAGGATAAAACTTAAAAGATTGAGTATAGACGGGAGCTTAATGGAGTCCAACATCGTAGTGCAAACCGACAAAGAATAGTGAGAAAAAGCTTATGAAAATCAACAGTTAAAAGATTCAGCGTAGGAGACTATAAGGAGATAATAGATTAAAAAAAAGGCCTAATGCAAAAACAGCTAAGGATTGAACCCTAGTATGAATATTACAAGTTAAAAAAAAAGATGTTAATATCTCACATGTGCCAAATCTTATGTTAACAAAGAATGAATGAATCAAATGATTTATAAATCCATAAAAGAAAAACTCTTAACAAGTTAGTTTTGTATATTTGGTTCTCTTCAATTCGACGTAGGGTTGTTTAGTTCTCTTAAACTAGAAATAGACTTGTTATATCAAGATGTTGCAAAATGATACTAAAAAAGTGATATGGACCTAATAACATGAAATCAGACATCACTGCATCAATAAAATGTCCGAAAAGTTATAGTTACCAACTTCTCATCAACTAATAACGTTTTCAGTTAAAAACTATGCAACGTAATTTGAGCTTATCTTTATCCTAGAGAACATCAACTCTGGTAGCTAGGATTGCGTGACGAGACGTAAGTAAAGGAGAGAACAACTTCTTTTGATGTGGTGAAGTAGGAGTTTAGCATTACGAATACATTTAAGGATGGATTTCCTTCTCAGCTGACTCGAGTCTACTTTATGAACAATTGCCTGAATTCTGCTGGATTTCCTCGGTAAAAACTGCATTGCTTCTTCCTGACTCCTTGAGTGATATTTTGAAAGAACTTTTGTAGGGACTGCATAGCTTCTTCATCGTCCTAGATAGGATCATATCACAAGGATCACATCAACTTAAAACTCAAGTCAAACACAATACAAATGGAACCTGCTCACTACTCAACAACGTGGGTCTAGATGAGGAAACTTGTAATCCATTTTGCATAAACGTGAAAAATGCTGTATACATGTTATCAATGGTATGGGAATTCATTATATTTCCAGACTCGAAAACATGGCATGCAGCTCTTGTAGCCACAGAAGAAGTGAGCACACATACCTTAGATTCGATAATTGTCAACTAAAATATTTTTCTCGAAATACTTGAATAAGAACAGCTATTTGAAAGGGTAATAAGATCGTACTAGCTAGGTGTCCTATACAGCTTTTATAGCTGCAGTTCAAAGACTTAAAAAGTATTTTCCTATACATATTCTAACACAAAACGTAAGGCTTTCGTACAGTCCAACAATTTGATTGTAAATGATCAAAGTTAGTGTAAGATCGTGTGTGGCTGCGTAATGCCCGCATATATATATTCTAGCATAACACGTATAAGCCTATACTGCAAATAATGAAAATGAAACAAGTATTAGAACTTACACGGAGGATGTTAATGAATCTTGAATCGGTCAAAATCACGGGAAAGGACATCCTTAAACATTCACGTGCCCTGCATATGAAATTTAAATGTAATACATATATAGTGCTGAAAATATTAATGGCAGCAGCATGAGTGCAATTTTGCAGGGCTAACCTTGGAGTTTCCGAGAAACTATGGTAACAGCAGATAATGAGTTTCAGCAACAGTTTGGATTGATTTTCAGAAAATTTCTCAATCATATTTCCTAAAGCTTGTCCTATGGAAAAAAATCGCTCGGCAATGGCACAGCAATAGTTCATACCCTGATTGTTTTTCAGAATCTTGTAGACTATAAATGTAGCTACCTGCATTCAGATGCATTAAGTAGTATTAGACCAATCTCACAACGTTTCCCTTAAGCTAGAGACTACAGATATTCGCCGTGGATAGTATGCTAGGTAACCAATTGTAAGCCACCTAATGATCATATTAGACTTAGACAACTTAACTCTGACGGCTAATACTGTTGACAGTTTGCATCATCTCGAGTAAGTTTCATAAAATCTCCTATTAGTGTATTGCATAACTAAAAGACTTTTTGGAGCTTATGGTAAGGTGTACTGTTTCTTGAAACCCAGTTCATAGTGTTGGCATTCAGGTAAAGTCTTTGGGAACTTGCATAATTATGGAACAAAAATCCAAGAAAAAATTAATGCAGTAATGTAGAATTCATAAAATAAGAGTTAAGACAAACTGTTTGTGACAATCCATTGCCCACTTCCATGGAACGTAGACAACAGGGAAGTACTTGAGATTCAAGAAGGAATCGTATAACTCGTACGTCATCAACCTGCAGAAGAAGAAGAGCTTCAATCTAATATTGCAAGATCAAAATCTGAACTTACCTTTCAGTCAAAGTTAGAATTGTGTGAAATCAACTTTTTCCTCTCCCCTATGCTATGGGATACTTTTACTACTTCTAAAAGCTTAAATGGCTCAAGACATTGTTAATCTGTTTATCTCTGTGATGTTGTGACCAAAAAAAAAACTGGCAAGAAGAAATTCAAACGATCGTGTCCACAGAAAAAACAAAATCTTAAGTTTATAAAGTACCTTCACCAAAGTGCCAATAACACCTAAGCTGATAAGTCTTAGGGATTCCTGAGGCGTTTCCTTTCTTGGGTTGCTAAGAAAAGGATAAACATAAGCAGCTATCTTAGCTGCATGTAATAAAATTTAATTAGAAAGCTCACCATCCCACTTGTCATACGAATCACAAAGTGGAAGCATTCAGGTCAATATTTAAAGATAAAGGAACTTCATAACAGAATTTGGAAGCTATCACTTTAGCAGGCTGAACATTCATAAACTCCCAGAGCATAAGCAATCAACAAAGCTTATCCCTTTAACACTGAAACTGTGAAAAGGATACATGGGATTGAACATTTTTTTTGTGTTGATGAGTAACGCATAATAACAAAGATTCTACCACTCTAAAATCCAAATTACAACAAAATTCACTTCAGGCTAGTGAGAAATGCTTTGGATTGTCTCCACACATTTCCCATCCTAGCCCTAACCCTCTTTGTTTCAGACCAATTTTGAAAATCACTTTCCCTTTTAGCCATTTTCCTAGGTGGGCTCTTTCTTGCATCCCAGACCTGTCAATTAGTTACCATTAATGGCAAAAATCCTTCCCCTTGGTTTTGCCCTGGTGAGCTCCTCCTCAACCACAGTAGTCCCTAACTCTTGATTTTTTATGATTTCGCATAGCTAACTTGTAGAAGACAGATATTGAGAAGAATAAATTGAGTACTTCATTTATTCTCTTTGCATTGTATTTATACATTGTTGTCAACATTATTAATAGACTTAACAGAAAACTAACTTCTAACTACTAACATCGTTTTCTTGAATCTTTAGACTTCTAAGACTCCAACATACTCCTCCAGTCTTAGGAGTGTCTTGAGACACACCAATCTTGCTTTGTAAATATTCAAACCTCCTTCCTTGCAATGCTTTAGTGAATAGGTCAGCTACTTGTTCTTCTGTTTTGCAATACACGCGCTTTATCTCTCCCTCTTGCTGGATATCACGAAGAAAGCAACACTTCATTTTGAAGTGCTTTGTTTTTCCATGGAACACTGGGTTTTGAGATATTGCTAATGCAGCCTTATTGTCTATCAATATCTCTGTACTCTTCTCCAGTGAGATACATAACTCTGCCATTAGCTGCGAAAAGCTCTGCTTCAACTGTGGATTGAGCTACCACATTTTGCTTCTTCGATCCCCATGAGAAACAACTTGATCCCAAACTAAAGAAATAACCAGAGGTACTCTTCATATCATCTGAAGAGCCTCCCTAATCACTGTCTAAGTACCCTCTCACTTCCAAGTTTCCTGTTCTACCATATTTAAGACTGAAATTGTATGTTCCCTTGAGATATCTTAGGACCCTCTTGGTTACTGTCATATGAATTTCAGTTGGTGCAGCCATGAATCTTGAGAGCAAGCTTACTGAAAACTGAATATCTGGTCTTGTAGAGGTTATGTACATCAAACTTCCAATGAGACTTCTAAATCTACATTCATCATTGGCTTTGCTTCCATCTTCCTTCTGCAATTTCTCTTTATAGTTCATAGGTGAATTTGTTGGTTTACACTACAACATGTGAAATCTCTTATGCACCTTTCTGATGTACTTTCTATGGAAAATGGAAATCCCTTGCTGATCTTGATTAACTTCCATCCCCAAGAAATATGTCATTAACTCCAAATCTGTCATGTCAAACAACTCCTTCAACTTGAGTTTAACACTTTCAATCTCCTTAGCATTGTTTCCAGTCAGCAGCAAGTCATCAACATAGACTAACATGTAAATGGTTTTGTCTCCTAGCTTCCTCACGTAGAGAGTAAATTCATTCTCATTTCTGTTGAATCCAATCTGTTGTAGGTAAGAATCGAGCTTACCATACAAAGCTTTCTTTAATCTGTACACCTTCTCCTCCTTTCCCTCTACAATAAAACCCTCAGGCTACTCTACATAAATTTCCTCCTTTAGCTCTCCATTTAGAAAAGCTGACTTGACATCTAACTGATGTACAAGCCAACCTCTTTCGGCTGATAGGTTCAGGATAAGTCGGATTGTCTCTAGCCTAGCTACTGGTGCAAAGGTGTCTGAGTAGTCCACTCCATTCACTTGTGAATACCCATTGACAACTATTCTTGCCTTGAATTTGTTCAAAGTACCATTTGGATTTACCTTAGTTTTGTAAACCCACTTTACACCAATAATTTTCCTATCAACTAGTTTCTCCACTAGCTCCTAAGTCTAGTTGTTTTCAATCATTCTGATTTCCTCCATCTTTGCAGCTAGCCATTCTTTGCTTTCTTTTGCTTCCTTAAAGCTTATTGGTTCACAAAGGGTAAGATTACATGTTTGATAAATATCAGAAACAAGTCTTGTACCTCTTTTTGGAATGTGATCCACCTGATCTTCAAGATCACTGTATATTGATTTCTAGTTCTGACTCCACTTCATTTTCATTTGATTGTTCATGCCCTCCTCCCATTTATGGTCTATCCTCATCTTTAGACTCTTCTTCTGATGTAATCTTAGACAATTGAACTCCTCGTAATTGCATTCTCTCTATCTGTGTATTGTCTTCTTCAAGTTTTGACCAATCCCAAACCTCATCTTTTAGGAAAGTCACATCTCTGCTGATTTTGACTTCCTTCTTGCTAGGAATTAGAACTCTATATCCTTTAATAGCTTCAGAGCGTCCAATGAAGACTCCTGCTATGGTTTTGGAGTCCAGCTTGTTCTTCTTCTGCTGTGGTACATAGATGAAACATGGAGAGCCAAAGATCTTGAGATTCTTCAGATTCGGTTTCCTCATGTGCCATGCTTCATGTGTTGTCTTCTTCTCCAAAGCTTTAGTGGGAAGTCTATTAAGGAGGAACACTGATGTAGCTATAGCCTCCGCCCAAAGAAACTTAGGTAGAGACTTTTCTTTAAGCAAGCATCTAACCATCTCCATGATGGTTCTGTTCTTTCTTTCACTCACCCAATTCTGTTGGGGTAAGTAAGGCACTGTTAACTGATGTACAATGCCACTTTCTTGACAAATCTTGCCCATTTTTTGATTACAAAATGCAGATCCATTATCACCTCCGAGCTTCTTTATCCTCTTCCCATTTTGATTTTCTGCCATATGTTTGAACCTTTGACAAACTTCCGGTACTTCTACTTTGGATTCGAGGAAATAAATCCAGCAGTACTTTGACTTGTCATCAATAAAGGTGACAAATAATCTACTTCCATTTAGATATTTAACAAGTAAAGGTCTACACACATCAGTATGGACCAATTCAAGTAGCTCAGATGCTCTCCAATTGCTATCCTTAAATGGTTCCCTTGCCTTCTTCCCTTGTACGCACGTAGTGCACATTTGTTAGGTTTCTTCAAGGATTGGCACTCCTCACACTAGATCTGACTCACATAGCTTTATCATGCCCTTCCAGTGAGGATGACCAAGCCTCTTATGCCAAAGAAGTGCCATTTTAACGCTTGCATTGAGTGTTAGCTGATGCTATTCAAGTAGGTTCAGCACATAACTTCTGTCCTTGGCTGCAATCTTGAACAGAAGTCTTCCATCGGAAGTTGTAATTGGGTAGAAACCACCTTGAAAGAGGACTGAGTATCCTTTTTCAATCAGTTGGGAAACACTAAGGAGGCTTTGCTCAAGATCTGGTACATAGAGCACATCTTCAAATGTCCTTGGACCCTTTATACTTTTAATCACAACAGCTCCTCTTCCCTTGGAAGAAATCAATTGTCCATTGCCAATCTTCACTGTGCAAGTATGCTTCTTGTCTAGGTTCTTGAAGATGCTTGATTTCTTGTCATATGATTTGAGCAGCCACTATCCACAATCCAACTATCTGCTGAAATCATGGTGTTGTGACAGGAAGCTACAAACAGCTGATCATCTTCTTTCCTGGCAGCAATGTTGGCTTCTCCTGGATTTTGCACTTGCTCCTTGCTTCTACAAAACTTGTCTATATGTCCAAGCTTCTTGCATTTCCTGCACTTAACATTAGTTCTTCTGTAACATTTATAATGGGGATGATTTGTCTTACCACAATGCTTGCAGGGATCTCTTTGGGACTGAGTTGAAGTTGCTGAGGTTTCTTACTTTTCTTGTTTCTTGCAATCTGCTCCACCTTTAGTCCAATGTTTTTTCTTCCCTTCATTGGTTTTCTGACTTGCTCTAAGGGCACCCTCGGTTACATCTCCTAACCTTAATGCTCTTCTTTGTTTTTGGGCTTGTAGAAAACTTAATAACTTCGACAACTTCAAATCTGCCATGTCTCTGGTGTTTTCTAAAGAGATGATAGTTGCTTCGAATTTTTTTGGAAGGGAGATCAACATCTTCCGGACTATCTTCTCATCTTCAAATCAACTTCCAAGAAGTCTGATCTTGTCTGCAAGATCCTGCAATTTTCCAGCTTATGCTTTGACAGATTCATCTTCTGTCATTTGGAGCTTATCAAACTCCCTCATCAGGTTAATTACCTTCATGCTCTTCACCCTCTCATCTCCTTCATACTCAGCCTACAAGTAATCCTATATATCTTTGGCAGATTTGAAATGCATGATTCTTGTGAATAAAGAAGGACTTACTGCTGAGTAGAAGCAGGACTTGGCCCTAGCTTTTCTGGTGAGTCTTTCCCTCTGATACTTCATCTGATTAATTATCGCATTGTCTGCTAATGGCTCAACTTGATAATCTTGCTCAACTGGTTCCCATAAGTCCAAGCCTTCCAAATATGTCTACATTTTTACTGCCCATATCTGATAAGATTCCCCATCAAAGAATTGATCTTGCGTGCTTGAAACACCTTCCATCTTGTGTTCGTACCTCCTTCGAGACTGCAATGGTTTCTTCGCCAGATAAAGCTCCCAAGAACTACTCCACATATCCCTTAAGATTATCTGATAATTGCTCTAAGACCACCCTTGATTTTTTATGATTTCGTATAGCTAACTTGTAGAAGACAGATATTAAGAAGAATGAACTGAGTACTTCATTTATTCTCTTTGCATTGTATTTATACATTGCTGTCAACATTATTAACAAACTTAACAAAAAAACTAACTTCTAACTGCTAACATTATTTTCTTGAATCTCTAGACTTCTAAGACTCTAACATTAACTCGCTTTCGGACATAGTGTCCATCAAAGAGCAGATTCTATTAACTACCCCAGTGCATTCCCTTTGCTTTCTCGTCCCTCTCCCCTTCTAAACCAAATGCTTCTCAGATGGCTGTTGCGGTCTCTATGGTTGTTAATAATGGTAAGAAAGCTCTCTCCAACTGCACACAACCGATTAACAAGCTGGGCTAGAACAAAGTGGTAGGGTACCCAATGCATTTTGACTAGCTTAGGAATATTCCCCCTGCCAATGAATCAATGGTTGTTTCTCTACCTATGGAGCTACTTAGTATGGGAGCTTAAAAATGAAAATTTTCCTTATTATTGAGAAGCACCTCTGATTCCTGCGATTTCAACACCAGGCCAACATCAACAAAAAACTTGGACTAGAAAACAGAACAGTTCTTTCTCTTCAAAATCACCGCAGAGGATAAAGTTAACAAGATCCTAAAAGTTAGACCTTGGCACATCCAAGGAAGACCTATAATGCTCCAAAAATGGCGTCTAGGATTAATTATAGAGAAAGAAAATTTGAAGAACTTACTTATAAGGGTGAACTTTAACAATGTTCCCCTTAAATAGTGGTCATCTAATAGACTCAGTTACCTAGCAATTTCACCGGGAAGACCTTTGCACACAGAAGAATAAATCACTAATCTCAAAAGCATAGGGTATGAAAGGATCTATATCAAGGTAGAGATGAACAAGGCTCTCCATGATAGTCTGAGTATAAAAAAGTTACATGATGAAGTGAAACTCATACAGGACTTGATTTCCATAAGTTATCAGCGGAGATCTAAAAGGAAGGAGTAAGCCAAAGCTTGCTTCCTACTGGGAGGAATAGTCTAGAAATAACCGCAGTGAAGAGCAAATGAATATGGAAACACCCCAGTGAGTAACCACTTCGATGTGAACCTGAATATTTGAGCTCATCAAGGTAAGGTACTGAGTCCTCAATGACGTCTAAGGCATGAAACCATAAGGAACAATGTTGAAGACATGTTTGGAAAGGAGAAAATACAACTAGACTCAAAGCTTATATGCTCACTCTTAAAGGCAGATAGTAAAGCAAATGTAGAGAATTCCACTAATGTACGCATATCAACTCCAAGTCCCTGTGAACATTGAAGCCACAAAAGCTAACAAGACAAAACCTGGGAAGATTTGAGAGAAAAAACAAAACTCTCAAATTTACATAGTTCGATCTATTGATACCTACTTTCGTTGTAACTAAAAATTCTATCTTTTCTTTTATTTCTGCCTCTTTTTTTTTTTTGTTTACATCATACATATATATAGGGAACCACAATAGCTATTTTAGGAAGTAGACTAATATATGTGGGATTTGACTTGATACGAAATCCCTGATAATCCTCTTATAGATCAAATATTAATTAGAGCAGTAATATTTTATTGAGATCTCCTCCAATTGACATCTCTAAACACAATAGAGCCTGATAGGTGGTTACGTTGTAATATAAAGTTCTTCCACGAGTTTCGTCAACCACTTCATATATTCCTTGAGTTACTGCTCTGAATTTAGCCTCTGCACTACTTTTGGCTACTATAGTTTGCTTTTTACTTCTCTAGGTTACTTCATTCACCCATACAAATGTACAATAGCCAGATGTGGTCTTTCTATCTTATGCTGATATTGCACAATTTGCATCTATAAAAACCTCTATTTTCTTGTTCTCACAATTTTTGAGCAATAGGCCCTTCCCGGGGGATCCTTTAAGACGCCTAAGGATTCTATACACCACTCCTAGATAAGCCTCCATAGGATTATGCAAGTGTTAACTTACCTGACTTACTGTAAATGTGATATCTTATTTAGTATGTGACAGGTAAATTAATCTCCTGACTAATCTTTAATACCTCTCTTTATCAATTAGTTTCCCAACATCTACTAGACTCTTTCTGGCTTCAACTAGAGTGTCACTTGGCCTACACCTGAGCATACCGGTCTCATTCAAGAGATCAATGACATATTTTCTCTATGAAACACTAATTCCTTTCCTTAATCTAGCAACTTCCATTCGTAGGAAATAACACATCTGACCCAATCCTTCACCTTAAATTCAGTGGCTAGAACTTCCTTATTTTCTTCATCTAGAGTGTATCATCATTTGTCAAGACAATATCATCAACATATACAGACATATTCGCCTTTTTTCCATTATCAAAACGTTTAAAAAATATTGTGATCTGAATGTCCTTGTTGATATCTCTGGCCTTTTATTACTTTCGTAAACCTATCAAACCATGATCTTGGAGACTGTTTTAACCCATACAAAGATTTTTTTTAGCTTGCAAACTTTTCTCCACCCTTCTCATGGAATCCTAGAGGTTGCATTATGAAGACTTCTTCCTTTAATTAACCATTTAAGAAAGCATTCTTGATGTCCAATTGTTGCAAGGACCAGTCCAAATTTGTTGCCAGCAATAGGAGGACTTGGTTATTGTTTAGTTTTGCCACTAGTGAAAACGTCTCCATATAAACGACACCATATGTTTAAGTAAACCCTTAAGCAATTAGCCTCGCTTTATATCTTTCCACTGAGCCATCAGCTTTATATTTTTCAATGAATACCTATTTACTTCCCATTGTTCTTTTTCCTTTTGGTAATTCTACCACATCCCATGTCCCATTTTTCTTCAAAGCCTTCATTTCCACCATCACTGGCTTAGTCCATTCGGGCACATTCAAGGCTTCGTGGACATCCTTTGGAATTTTAATCCTATCTAGGTTAGTAGTAAAAGCATGACATGTTTCAGACAAGATATTATAAAATACAAACTATGAGATAAGGTGTAGAGTACATGACTATGATTTTTCTAAGAGCAATAGGCAACTCTATATCATTTGGTTCAGAATCTATTGTTTGATCAGAAGGTAGTTTAGGGTTGGTTAGGTCTTCCACTGAATCCGACACATATAGTGCTTCAAGTGTGAGGTGTTCCTGGGACTTTGATTTTGGCCTTCGTGAGTAAATCAGTATTTCATTGTCCTTTTCTCTCTTGCCTCTTCCTTAGGATTTGATTCTGATAGTACAATTTAGGTTAGGAGCTGAGCTTCAAAGAAGCTAACATTAAGGGTAACAAACATCTTTCGAGTGATTAGGTCATAATATTTATACCCTTTTATGTAGGAGAATAACTGATGAAGACACACTTGATAGACTAAGAGTCTAATTTAGTACGATGATGGGAGTGAACAAGAACAAAGGTTGTACATCCAAATGTTTTTAGAGGAAGATTCAAGTTAAGTTTTGATGTAGGAAAATGTTCTCGAACTTTTTCTAGTGGATTGGAAAAAGATAAAATTCTGCTAGGCATTCTGTTAATGAGATATGTAATTGTTAGGATAGCATCCACCCAAAAGGTTTTTAGTATTTTAGTAGTAAATATAGAGCTCGGGTAACCTTAAGGATGTGTCGATTCTTCCTTTCAGCAACTCCATTTGTTGAGGAGTGTCCACTCATGAGCATTGATGGACTATACCATACTCAAGAAGATAAGATCCCCAAGTTTGGTTAAAGTATTCAGTCCGGTTATCTGTATGCAAGATTTGGATTTTTGTATGAAATTGAGTTTGGATCATAGAATGGAAGTTGATAAACATTGTCCTAACTTCTATTTTATGATGTAAGAGATAGCTCCAACAAGTACAGGTATGATCATCAATGAAAGTGATAAACCACTTAGTGTTTCTTTGGATGGGTATATAAGAGGGACCCCACAAATCGCTATGTATCATAGTGAATGGCCTCGCTGGTTTGTAACTAATTAGGGGGGAAAAGTACGTTGGTGTTTGGCATACTCATAAATTTCATAAAGAAAATCAAACGGTCTTTTATTAGAAAAATAGAAAGGAACTATTGTTACATATAATGAAAATTCGGATGACGCATCTTAGCATGTCATAACATAATTTCACTAATTTTAAGGATAGATGAAGAGAAAACATTCTAGTTAGTTGAAGTAGTCTCCTCTAAATAGTATAGTCCCTCACACTCCTTAGCACTACTAATCGGAAAGATACAATGAGAGGAAAGGAACTTAACAGAACAGTTTGAGGTTTTTGTCAATTGATTAACGGATAACAAATTGCAAGAAAATTTCGGAACATGTAAAACAAGTTTTCGACAATAGAATCAGAAATACGAATATTCCCTTTCCCAACAACAGATGAAAGTGACCCATCTATAATCTTTACTTTCAAATTTCTAGTATAAGGTGAGTAAGTTGTAAACAATTGATATGCACCAATCATATGATCAAAGGCACGATAGCCAATAATCTAAGATGTTTGTGCTTGGATTGTAGTATTTAATGCACTTAGAAAATTACCTCTTTGAGCTAGGGATATGAAAGGAATATTATTAGAAGGCTGACTAGAAGTTTGAAATAAGGTAAAGACTTCTTATAATTTTTCCAACTGTTCAGGACTAAATTTTACCTTAGGCTAGTTAGCCTTTTCCTCCTGGTTTACAGTAGCCTGATAGCCATGGTTTTTATTTGTTTGGGTTGCCAATTTGCCAGTTTGCCATGGATCTCCCAACACTCATCCTTAAAATTACTTGGTTTGTTGCAATGATCACATCTAGACCTTTTCTTTCGTTTATTTTTACTAGGCCCTGTATTAGAGCTACGAGTCCCACTTGGTCCACTCGTATTTATGATTTGTGAGATTTAAAAGATGATTTTTTCTTCTAATTCATTTCGAACCCTCCAGTCAACATAACTCGACATCAGCTCTCCTCTCTTTTTACCTTCAAGAGGAGTTCCCGTAAAGTGTGTAAAAGGCCTTGTCCAAGAATCCTCTTCGCACATCTTCTAATTCATGGCTTAGCCCAACAAGGAACTCAATTACTCTCTCAATCTCCACTTTCTTCTTATATCTAACATTATTCGATGCTCAATCCCATTATCTCTATGTAGTAATCGGTCACTTCCCTCTCTCCCTATTTCATTTGCCATAGCCATATTTTAAATTTGAAGGTTTGGGAGGCACTTTTTCCATCTGAATATGTTTCCCTAATATCATCCCATACCTCTTTCGCTATAAGTAGAAATAGATAAGTCTTCCCGATAAAGGGCTTCATTGAATTAACTAGCCATGCAATCACCATCGAGTTTTCAATCTCCATTTTTGTAGTGCAACAACATCGATGGAAGGTGTTATTTTCACCTCTCCAATAAGATACCCAATCTTCCCTTTTCCATCTATAATCATTCGAATTGACTGTGCCCTTTCTCTATTTGAGACTCCAATTTCTGTCATGGATGCCACTATCTTTAGATTGATCTGCTCTAATACCACGAAGATTTGAGAGAAGAAAAACAAAACTCATGAATTTACATAGTTCGATCTATTGAGACCTACGTCCGTAGTAACTAAAACTTATGTCTTTTCTTTTATTTCTGTCTCATATTTTTTTACATCATACATATATATAGGTAACCACATTAGCTATTTTAGAAAGTAGACTAATATAAGAGGGATTCTGATTTGATACGAAATCCCTGATAATCCTCCTATAGAGCAAATATTAATTAGAGAAGTAATATTCTGTTAGGATCTTCTCTAATTGATATCTCCAGCAACCTGGCTACAAATCCAAGAAAAAGGAAGTAGTAACTATGTCCCTCAAATGAATATAGTCATCCAGAATGTTAGGGTTCTGAATAACCCCTACAAACAATAAGCTCTTAAGGATTTGTTATCCTTGAGGAAGCCTAGTTTTGTTGGTTTAGTTAAAACCAAAATAAGGATTTCCTAATTCTAAAAGAGATTATGGTTTTTGAATAGGAAGTGGATCAATTCAAGCAATCATAAAGGTCACTAAAATGGTCGTATTATAGTCTCTCTTGACCCAAATATCTTCCTCCGTCATCAGTGGCGTTGCTGATATCAATTCATCAAATGTTAGGTCTTACTAGTCCAATCTCACATGCTCCTAAAATCACTATGATTTATGTTATTAACTTGGAGTTCTCGAGGAGGCAACTTTGGATAAATCTCACATCCTTAAGAGTCAATCATGACTTCAATTGCATACTATTTTTATAAGAGGCTGATGGGCTTAAGTGTGAGTTAAAGCATATAAATGAGGACTTATCAATGTTATTAAGTGAAGATAGTGACTAATTTGAGTTTCATAGACTATTACTTCACTTGAAATAAAAGACAAAATGGGGCCTGATTCTTCAAAAAAAACCTTTGACAAATGCTTAGTTAACTTATCTTGGATGTCCAAATTCTCTCTCATCTTTGCTCAATTTTGTAATCCACTCACATCAGATCACACATCAGTTGAAATTTAGTGAAATATGGATTACAAAAAAAGCATACCCCATTCAGATTCATCAACTATCTTTTGAAAGCTCTAGGCTTTATTGAAGCCACATTAAAAAGTTTGAATACTCAAGTGACTGGCACTTAAGTTTTCGTTTTTGTGCAAAAGCTTAGAGCTATTAAGGGTTAACTAGTTTAGTTGCATAAAGAGAGTAGTAACTCAACAGGAGAGGATAAATAGAAAGCTCTATATTCCCTAAATTGGATCCAAGATAATCTAATCATTAATACGATGAGGCCCTTAAAACTATGGAGAGCTCATCTATAGGGAGGTATGTTAATTACCTGAACAACTATGTTTCATTGCTGGATAAGAAATTAAGAATTACTTGGTTAAAGGTGGGTAATAGGAATACAAAATTCCATCATAATGTCATTCTAGACAGGAGAAACATAAAAACATAATTTCCCTTCAAACTTCTGATAGTGCTACCATAAATGATAAACAATAGCTAAAGTAGTTGGTCTTTAATCATTATAACCACTCTTGGGTTCATTTATGGAAGTAAGTTCTTTAACTAATCAGATTAAGAATTGTTTAGCAAATACCATTCGCAAGGAGCTTGGGACTATGCTTATTAAGAAAATCATTAGAAATGAAATCAAGGAAGCAATCTTCAACATAAATCCAAACAAAACAATTGAATATGATGGATACCCAATTTTTTCAAATTACTTGGGATATTTTAGGAAAGATGGTAACTAGCTCTATTATGGAATTGTTCAATAATGGGATGCTTCTAAAAGAACTCAGTAAAACCAACATATGTTGGTCCTTAAAGCCCCTAACCTAACTTCTCTTCATGACTATAGAGCAATTTCTTGTAATTTTTTATATACAAGGCTATCTAAATAATTTTATCTTCAAGATTGAAAATTGTTCTCAAGAAAAGGCAAGGAGCTAATATTCAAGGTATAAGCATAGGTGATAACATTTTGATTGTTGAAAATTTGTTAAAGAGCTGCCACAAAAGAAAAAAAAGGAGTTGTATCTTGAAGATTGAATTTAACAAAGCTTTTGACTCCTTAAACTGGAATCTCATATTTAGCTCAATGGAGGAGCTAAGTTTTCATAGAAAGTTCACCAATTGCATTATGCAATTTTATACCATCAGTTCATTCTCCATACTAGCTAAGATAGAACCCACAAAGGTTTAAAGCTACCAAAGAGCTTAGGCGGTAGGATCCTTTATCCCTCTACTTATTTTACGTAAGCATAGAAATCCTCTCCAAAATCATTGGTTTGAACATCTCTAAGGAACCATGTTTTAAATTTCATTATAAATGTAATAAGATTGGCATTTTTAATATCTCTTTTACAGATGGTTTGATATTACTTTTTGGGTTAACAACTAAATCAATTGAGATGATCATCAACTCCTTGAAGCAGTTGAAACACATATCAAGGTTTAGCTATAATCTAAGCAAGGGTAGCTTTCACTTCTCAATAGGCTCTAGTACAATTAAGGAATTGTTAACATTAACAAAGGGCTTCAAATAGGAAAAGCTTCCTATTAAATACTTAGGTTTCCTATAACAACTAGGAGGCTCTCATTCTCTAATTGTATACCCTCATTGACTCAACTCAAAAGAGGTTGAATAGTTAGTGTAATAAGGCTCTCACACACGGTGAAAGACTTTAACTAACTAATTCACACATCTATTGGACCTCTCACATACCAATCCTAAGGAGATAATAAAGACCATTGAAAAGATGCTAAAGAAGTTCCTCTAGTCTAGACTTAAGGACAAAGCTAAAGTCCCTAGAGTAAAATGGTAAGAAATTTTATTTTCCAAAGGATAATGGTGGACTTAGAATCAATTCATCTAGAATCTTGAGTAAGGTGCCCCTAATTAAGAGGCTCTAGAAGTTTTATACATATGAGGAATCACTTTAGGTCTAATGGATACATATGCTCTTCTTGAAGGGAGGGAGTATATGGTTAGTTAAGCCGAAAACAAATACTTCGTGGCCTTAAGGTAAATAGATGAGGCATTCAATTTGCTCAGTTATCAAACATAAAATTGGTAATGGAAAAGGTACTTCATTTTGGTTTGAAAACTAGCACAAATTGGAACCTCTTTACAAGTTTCAAAAATTTGATACAATCAAAGCAAGGATTCATGTTAATATTAAGGTGGAAGTAATTATAGAAGATAATACATAGAGTTAGCCAATTCATACTTTAAGGGACTTTAGGGTAATCAAAGACAACCATCCTATATACTTTTTTAATACATTCAAAGAGTATTGTCTCTTATGATTGTATTATAAATCTATGCGATAATCTAACCTCATATGCAAGAAGCTGCTGGTAGTTTCACAAAACATAATAGATTGGCAAAAGCTAGTTCAGAATTTGAATCTTACCCATCATGCATCCTTCATCCTTTGGCTCACCATTAAAGGCAAGTTAGGAATCAAAGATGATCTCAAGGTATCCTAGATGAATGCTACTTGTGTTCTCTGTCAAGATAATAATAAGGACCTAAACCACCTATTCCTCAATTGCAGATTCTCCAACTTTCTTTAGCATCACATTGTCGTTCTTAGCAATCTCAATTGTAATTTCTCTCAATAGAAAGGCAATGTTTCATGGGCTATGAACCTTAATTGTCTTACAAAAGATAATCTAAATATGTTAAAGTTAGCTTTGGGTGCAATAGTGTATATATATATATATATCATTTGGTTGAAAGAAATCAAAGGATCTATAAGGGAGGTCAAACTAACTCAAAGATTAGATGTTAAAGGCTCTTATGTAAAATTAGGGAAATTGCTATTGCAAGGAACCTAACTAACACTATAAACAAAAATTGGATCTTCAAATGGAAGTTACAGTATAAAGGGGTTCTGTGATACACATTTCTTGCTAAGCCTTAACTTGGTTACAAATTTTCTTACATATTATAATGTACTGTATGCGATGTAGCTTGAGACTATTTCAATTTCTTCACACACCTTCTATGGTGTTTCTAAGATTCTTCATGTATTGCTTTTTTTACAACTCCTCTAAAGCATTCTCTAATGGAAGTTTATATTTACTTTCCAAAAAATTTCTACCAATCGAGAACATGAAGGAAAATTTCACATCAATTTTAGTAGCATTAGGGCATAAAATTTCAAAATGAGGCCTACCTAAATCAAACGTGTAAATCTATATACAGATATGCCAGATATATTTTTATTTCTATATTTTTGTATGTGTGTGTATGTGTAGGAATTATTTGTTGAAGTGTACACAAGACTATAATATTTGATAAGTTTTCCTGTTTGTAGATATTAAAACAAGTAGAGAGGAAGGACCAAGACATTAGATAAATTAGTGTCACATCTAATTGAATTCCATATGTATTTGAAAAATTAGATGTATTACCTTGAACAAATGGTAGCCTTGTAATAGGGTGTGCAGCTACACCCTGTGTGGCATACAATGTACTTTATGTTAAATTAACAATTTAAAAAGAACAATGGGGAATTTTAATGATGATCACATTGCAATGGCATTTTATAAGTACTAGTTTGTATCTTGCAATAAAATAAATCATTTAAGTATTGTTAGACATATGTGCAAATCCATTTTTGCATAAAAGATACTCAATTCTCTACCCTATTCATGGGTTTACTTGGTGTATAACGTAAATATCTATAAGAGTATTTTTAACGTTTCCTAGAATTTGATCTAAAGCACTTTGTTAAACAGATAACTTGCATTATGTTCATATAAGCAAAACTCTTATTTATTGAATGGTGCATCCATTTCCCTTATGGCACAATCTCTAGGGGTCTGATCCAAGCATAAGATAAGAAATAAAACAATTTAAACATAAAAGAGAATAAGATATAAGGCTCACCTGAAGTAAAGAAAGAACATTTCTCACATTCCTCGAGTCTCTTTCTGTTAGGTTTGGGATACAAATCTTGGGGTATGCTGAAATAATTACCTGAATGTAGTGTCTTTTAAAACTACTATATAATCAAAAAGTTGTGTGTAACTCATGATGATTTCAAGAACAATTAATGAATGCATATATTGTTCTTTTACCTGGAGAAGCACAGTCATAGTACCAACACTATGCCACAACAATGGCGCCAGTTCTCCTCGAATTTCCTGATTCTAGAATACAAGGATATGATAATTATACATATTTCATGTCTAGTCCGTCAAGAAAACATTGTTTGCAGTGGCAAAAAATTATTTTTTTATGTCATGTAGTCATATTTCTAAACTGTGGATTACAAAGAACAACGAACCTTATCAACAAGACAAAAACATTACTGAATTGTTTAAAAGATGAGTATAAACATCATGTCTTATTTAATCAACTATCTTTAAACAGTCAAACCAAAGTGACAAAAAACTAACCTGTTATTTTGTTGTTCTGTTGTCATAGCAAATGATAAGATGGAATGTTTTTAGAAATTAACAAAATAACCTAGAAAAGTAAGCAGGTCTCTTATCATTACTGTTGGGAAGTCAAGTGTGAGTAGGAATTCCACATTGGAAAGAAATGGAGCTAGTAAATGACATATAAGTGGAAAGGACCCATAAACCTAATGCCTTAAGGTTTTGGGTTAAAGTGTAGTGTCAAAACCCACAAGTATGTTTCATCACTAGGCCTATGGTGTAGATCTCCCATGTAAGTGGGCTCCCCAGTTCTAACAATTATGAGGTGGCATAATGATAAGAATTTTTTAGGCATCCATAAGTCTTAGAACAATGTGCAAAAAGAATTCTTGGTGTTCCATCTTTTTCAACAATTCAGAATCCTTTCCATAGGATCTTAAACAGTAAGTAATGTTAAGTAAATCATAAACTTGCTATACCAGCACGATGATAACCACTAACCACCTAATGATTTTCCCAAATCTTGCCTCAGAATAACTGGTCATTCAATTTTACTTCGTATAATTAATCACTTGACAAACTTAAAAGAACAATTTTAGGAAACCTATTATTCACTACAATTGGGGGAAATGCATTAGGGATGCCATTCTCGAAGTTCAAACTAAATGTCAATTTTAATGGCTACATTGTTCTAATGTTAAACTGTTGGCTAAGGAGCACGATAACTAAATATTATTTCGAAGAAACATATCGGACATAGCATCTTTCCCTTTCCAACGACATTAACAATTATAATGTGCGCGAATGATTTGTTTATCATAAAGAATGATGTTTCAGTTTCATAAGGTTGGTAAGAAAGGATGAGTCTCCTTTCTGACAGGGGTAAGAAAGGATGAGTCTCCGGCAGTGGTCATACTTTCTGATGAACAAACATGAAGCCACCATGCAGAAGGTTAAATAAAAGGGCCAATGATAGTTAGAAAACAAAAAACTCCGAAAATATAGGATGCTTCCAAGTGATTTAACCGTAATCAAGGAAAGGAATCTGAAATGAAAGGGGGATTTAAAACATAAAACAAGAAATTAAGATTGAACTTTGTCGATTTACTACACATCCATATATATACCTTTGCGAGGAGGGCAAGAGCGAGTTCTTGAGTTTCAGCAGAGTCAAGCGCTTTGATCAACCGAAGCAAGTATTGTATTAGCTGATTACTATAAGGGGAAAAGTCCAACCCAGCAATGCTCGGAGTTTGCCAACTGGTGGACATTCTCGTCAACTTTTAAGAAATGACACCCACGTCACGCGCACAACGAGAAGATGACAGAGGAAAACGCAAACAGAGAAGAGAAAGATAGAGAGGTACCTTTGCTTAGTACGTTGGTGTCAGTTGAACCCTCGGAGAGTCAGGATCCGCTGAGTGAGAATGCTAAAGAAGAGGAACGTACGTGTTTCTGCTGTTCTCTGGTTTCTTTCGTATATAAGGATACAATTTTATAGTGACAAATAGTTAAGAGATTAATACTAATGGATTTTGTATCTTTTCCATTTCACGTTTGTATTAAATGCTAAAGAAGAGAAATAAATACGCTTTCTGGGTCAGAAGTACCCACTGTTTTGTAATCGCTGTACCCTATTACAGTAGAAAAGTTAAACTTGTATATATATATATATATATAAATGATATTTATGTATTATGTTTTTTGTTATTAAAAGAAAGTAAACGGAAAAGATTACATAACGAGTCTAAGGAAACAAATGACCCTAATGCCAACATATTTGGTGTAATTGGCAAATCTGTCAGTGCATTTGTTGCTCTCTCCATAACATAATTAATACTCCCTCTGATTCATAATAAGTGACGTTTTAAAGGAATGTACATTTATTAAGAAAGTTAATGAAATATCTAATATACCCTTATTAATTACATGTTAAAGTGCCTTGAAAATATAATATATGTAATTTGTGTAATTAAGATGTGAGAGAAATTAAAGGGTGATTGAGCCCAAGTTTATACTATTAATTGGCCTCACTTTCTTATCTGTTTATGCACTTGTTGACTCCTAATTGATGCTTTTTTGTGCTTAAATTGGTTCCTTACATCGAGCTTTCACAATTTGCAATATGCCAGTACTTTGTCGTGTTTTGATGTTAATTTCTCTATAAAATTCGTGAGGACAATTGATACTGCAGTGTGATGTATTTTGTAGGAACATGGAGTCAACCATCCAGAAAGTCAACAAGTCGTGAGAAGCCTCCCAGTCGTCGGGACGAACCAGCACTTCCATTCGTCGCGACTAATGAATTTCTGATTTAATTATTTCGTCGCGACGAATGACCAATTTCATTCGTCGCAACGAACATCAACTCGTTAGTCGCGACAAATGTCAGATACCCGGCCTAAATTTGGCAAATTTCTCACTATTTCGACCCGACCCGAGCTCGACTCTATATATATGTTACTATTTTAGGTTAAAGGGGTCGGCCGCACACACTGTTCATCGTCTTCTTAGTTTCTGATAGGTTTTCTTTTCTCTGTTTTGCAGATTCGGCAGCCAACAGACGACGTCCCACGTTCATCTTCTTCATCACCTTCATCTCCGTCAGTCATTCATCGCACACCACTTCTTCTGTTCGTCGTCTGAGCCATGAGTTGCGTCGGTTCTCCAGCAGTGATGGAGTTCTCCGACAGGATGAGTGGCTAGGTTCCCGGTCTCTTGAAGATGTAGCAACGGTCAGAGTTCCAAGAGCTTCAAAGGGGTAATCGTTCGTCGTCTAAGATTTCATTCATATTGTTGTAAACTTTCCGAGTTGGAGTTTGCGGTATATGTTTGGATGAGTCCGATTATAGTT
>JANVCL010000009.1:3698136-3708912 GCA_026546855.1 Erythroxylum incrassatum
ATTCTTGATATGATCGGAATGGATTTTTACAGAGTATTAATCTAGTGTCTGCATGTTGGAATTATTAATTGAAACATGTATAAGGGAACATTCACTCAAATAAAGAGTTTATAGTGATATCCTCACTTCTAGATGTTTTACAGAGATTGGTGATTAAACTAGCACCAGTAGTTTGATGGACTAGCTACCCATCAAGTATTAACATCAAGATGCGATCTTGTGTGTTAATCACCATATAGAGTGAAGTGGGAGATCTAAAAGGAAAAATCAATTAAAGGTAAAACGATAATTTTACCCTTTATTGTGCAGATGACTATAATATAGTTCATAATAGAGTTTGCAATTGGACATCTAATTTGAAACAAATGTTTTCATAATATTTAGTAATTCAAATTTCAGATAATTTTCTTTAGGGTAATGACTTTTGGTTAATAAGTTGGAATTAATTCTAATGAGATTAAATTAATTTTGGGCTTATTAGAGCTTGAATTATGTAAGTCCAATTAGATTCCCCACTTGGCTTCTAGGAAAGGTTATCAAACAAAGTAAGAAAAATAAACAGAGGTTACCAGAAAGAAATTAAAAGGAAAGGATCAAATTAGATTCGAAATAATAAGATCGAAATAATTTAATTAAGAGTTAATTAAATTGGGTTTTAAGCCTACGATTAAATGTTGGGTTTACACTAATTAATTGTTAATTAGAAGCCCAAAATGAACATTTAATATTGGGCTAGATTTTGGTTTGGTTTGATTAATTAGATTAATTAAATTGAAACAATGTTTCTAAAGACAAAAGGAGGGTAAAACCGAAATCCACATTGATACAGATTTTGATTTTGCATAGCTAAATGGACAACTGCACATTTAGCGTTGAATTGCTGAATATAAGGTGGTTTTTATCATGCTTCATCATCATTAAATGGTTTAATTGTGTCCTCATTAAATGGTTTAATGGTCTTTTCATTAAATTGTTTAATGGTTGTCATTTAATGTTGGCATGTAGAAAAACATATAAACCTTTTAGCACTCATTTGATTAAAGAAGGAAGTAGTGCATTTGTTGCTCTCTCTCCCTTCTTTCATCATATAATCGAAAATGAGAATTTCTCATTTATTGGCCTCTCTTTCATTTTGGTTAGAAGACAGAAGTGGTGTGTTGGTTGGTTTCTATGACTCCTCATTCCCTTCTTTCATCATATAACCAAAAAATGAGACTGTCTTGTTTTAGTTCTTTGTCTTTTCATTTAGCCATATTAAACAAATGAGAATGTCTCATTTATTTCCCTCTTTTTCATTTTGATTAGAAGAAAGAAATGGTGCAGTGGTTGGTTTTTACGACTCCCCTCTCCTTTAT
Source organism: Erythroxylum incrassatum (assembly GCA_026546855.1). Taxonomy (NCBI): domain Eukaryota; kingdom Viridiplantae; phylum Streptophyta; class Magnoliopsida; order Malpighiales; family Erythroxylaceae; genus Erythroxylum; species Erythroxylum incrassatum. Next base: position 3,699,492 of record JANVCL010000009.1, read on the forward strand.
TTCACAATCTAGTTGAAATTAGGAATGAGAGTGACTCATTTTGGTTCTTTCAAGTAGTTGATCATAAAAGGAAAAACTCTAAAATATTTCTTCTCCTTTCCCACCAAAGGATCTTGTTAACCAAGTTATCCAAAGAGAACAAGTGGTAGATTGGATTGGTTGAGGATACAATAGCGAGGAGAGGATACAATAGCGTGGAGAGGATACAATAATGTGGAGTCAATGTTGTAGCAAAGGAGTCGGTAAAATTTAGATCTTATTCTTACGTTATTTATTTTTCCTAAAATTGTATCATGTATTGATTAAAACAAGTTGATTTGGTTTTCATGCTTTCGCTGCATTTTGATTTCGGAAAAAAGTTTTGAAATCTATTGTTTAACCAAATCTAGTATGCTTTTGTTTTCGATCCAACATTTATGGTACAAGAGGGGATAGTTTTAGGGCACGAAATGTCACACCAAGGATTTGAAGTCGACAAAGCAAAATAGAAGTTATAGAAAAACTTCCACTGCCAAGCAATGTAAAAGGTGTGCAAGGATTCTTAGGTCATGTAGGATTTTACCATCAATTTATCAAAGATTTCTCACAAATTGCAAGACCTTTGACAAACTTGTTAGTCAAGGATGTGCCCTTTCTATTTAATGACAAGTTTCTGTCTGCCTTCAAAAAACTAAAGGAGGCACTAACATCAGCACCAATTCTATCACCACCAGACTGGACACTTCCATTTAAGGTTATATGTGATGCAAGCGACCAAGATATAGGTTGTGTATTAGGCCAAAGGAAAGATAAAAGATTGCATGCGATCTAATATACCAGCAAGACCCTTGCAAGACCTCAGTTTAATTACACCACCACAGAGAAAGAATTCCTCACAGTAGTGTATGCATGTGATAAATTTCGACCATACCTTTTGCGATCAAAGGTAATCGTATTCACCGATCACACGACGTTAAAATACCTTTTCAACAAAAAAGATGCAAAACCAAGGCTCATTCGATGGGTGTTATTTTTATGGGAATTTGATATAGAAGAATGATATAAAAAGGGAGCATAAAATGTGGTTGTAGACCACTTATCTAGACTAGAAGGAAGGGAATACAAACCAAGCGAAGATATTAATGAAAATTTCCATGATGAAACCCTAATGCTACTTAAAAGTTTAGCTATATTGTAGTTTGCCGATATCGCAAATTATATTACCAGTGGTAAACTTCTTTCTGATTTATCTTACCAACAAAGAAAGAGATTCCTACATGATTGTAACCAATATCCATAGGATGAGACAATTTTATAGAGAACATGCATTGACATGTTAATGCGACGATGTGTTTCGAAGAAGGAAATGTTGGACATCTTAAAGCAATGTCATGAAGGCCAATATGCTGGACATTATGGAGCTAACAAAACGGTAGCTCGGATACTTGAGAGTGGATTTTATTAGCCACGATTGTTTAAGGATGCTTAAACTTTCTTGGCACAATGCGATCGATGCCAGATAATAGGTAACATCTCCAAAAGAGATGAGATGACTTTACTCAACATTTTAGCAGTGGAAGTCTTCGATGTATGGGGCATCGACTTTATGGGTCCTTTCCCATCTTCAATAGGAAACATGTACATTTTAGTGGGGGTGGATTATGTCTCGCATTGGGCTGAAGCAGTGGCATCTCCAACCAATGATGGAAAGGCAGTACAAAAGTTCATTAAATGGTTATTCAATCAGTTTAGAGTGCCGCATACGATAATAAGTCATAGAGGTACACATTTTTGCAACAGATCTTTTGATGCCCTCTTAAAAAGATATGGAGTGCGCCACCATGTTGCTACACCTTACCATCCGCAGACTAGTGGCCAAATGGAAGTTGTCAACAAGGAGTTGAAACGAATTTTGGAAAAGACAGTGAATAGCTCCAGGAAGGATTGGGCAATAAAGCTAGATGATGCCTTATGGGCTTATACGACGGCTTTCAAAACACCTATTGGAACTCCTTATAGGCTTGTATATAGAAAATCTTGTCATTTGCTGGTCGAACTAGAAAATCGAGCATACTAGGCGATAAAAGCATTAAATTTTGATTGGAAGCAAGCAGGTGAAAAACGACTTCTACAATTGGACGAACTTGAACATTTTTATTATAATGCGTATGAAAATGCCAAACTCTACAAGGAAAAGATAAAGAAATGGCACGATTCTTGTCTTAAACAAAAGGAATTTAAAGTAGAAGACGTAGTTCTGTTATATTATTCAAAGTTGAGGCTATTTCCAGGGAAGCTAAAATCTCGATGGAGTGGACCTTTTACGGTCTTTCAAGTTTTCGATCTTGGATCCCTCAAACTGGAAAATGCTAACAGGAAACTTTTAAAGTCAATGGGCATCGTTGCAAACTATATCTCGCAGGAGCGATTTCCAAGAACAAGTAAGTGATTTCCTTATGTTCGAATAATTAAGATGCCTCCATAGATGTAAGGTCAAGCTAAAGCATGTTTAATAGTTTCAGTGAAATTATTAGGTTTAGTTAAATTTGTTTTGAATTTTAAATAAAACTTTAGTAATTCATTAATTCTCTCTCTCTTTAAGTAATTTCAAGATAAGACAACAATCTCTGTTGTCCAATGGATTTCTTCTCAATGCCTCATCATCCCCACCTCCATCATCGTGAGGCTTTGTTTCTAACCCTTTTCTTTTAAATTCAGTCTTTATTTTGTTTTATTTTATGTTACTTCTTTCCATGTGTATTTTTTTCTTCTTCTCACATTGAGGACAATGTGTTGTTCAAACGTGGGGAGGGTTGTGTGTTTTGCTTTGAGTGTGAACTTTTCATATTGTATGATAGTTTATTAGGTTGCGTATTGTGAATTGTTTTAATGTGTCAATGGCTTAGATGGAATGAAATTGATTTAATTTTGAACATAATCTATTAGGTTGTGAAGAGTCATTAGCTCGCGAAATTAGTGATCTGGGTTCTTTGGCTAAATATGCAAGTTAATTAAGATTTAGTGTTAGTTTATCACCCTATAAAGTTGTCACATTCATTCATAATTTTACATCTTTCGACTAAAATAGCTTTGCTAGTATTTTTTCATGAAACAAGTAGCTACAGTAACAAGGTAGGCATTAAAAAATGTGTATTTGTAATTTTTAAATAAATAACTATTCCGCTGGCCTTCGGGTTTGGAATAGAGCTAGTAGCCAGTTGGAAACGTAATGTAGCCGAGTAACCAGATCAACACGTATCATAAGTGTGTGCCTTCATGTCAAAATGCTATAATGACATTTCAACCAAGCAACTTAATAAAAACATGACTTAGATAAGTAACCGGATTGACATTCATCACCAATGTTTGCCTACGTGTAAAAAGATTAGGTCTATGTCCACAAAAGGTATTAAAAAATGGTTTCTAATAAAACCTACCAAAATTGTAAGTAACATAACTTTTCATGAAAATGTACTTAAGAGTAGTTACAAAGCTTGAATAACCAAATAATTATTAATGTGTGTGTACAAATGAAAAGGGTGAATAACTTGACATCTGGGACTTGATTAATATGCGTATTTTGTAACATCCCAGATCACTTGCTCACAGATATTGTCCGCTTTGGGTCTTGGCCTAGCCAAGCCCTCACGATTTTGCTTTTCCTGAGGCCTTCCTAGGAGGTCACCCATCATAGAACTACTCTCACCCAAACACAATTAACCTCAGAGTTTCGATGGGATCTAGTGCATTAGGCCATGAAAAATGCATCTTTCAGGGTTGGACTGACACTTAGTATCACTACCCACTTGTCCAGATATTGTCCTCTTTTGGCCTAGCCATCAAGGTTTTGTTCCTCCCTCACACTCGCTCAGGAGAACGCATCTGTAAGGGAGAGGTATCCGTACCATTATAAGGCGTACTTCGTTCCCCTCTCCAACCGATGTGGGATCTCACACTTTCCACCCCCTTAGGGCCCATCCCTTTTTGAGATCCAACCTAGCTGACACAACGGTTCAGGTACTAGCCGTGATACCACTTGTAATAGCCCAGATCACCCATTAACATATATTGTCTGCTTTGGTGCCTTGGCCCAGCCAAGCCCTCACAGTTTTACTTTTCCCGAGGCCTTCCCATCTTAGAACTACTCTTTCCCAAGCATATTTAACCTCGGAGTTCCGATGGGATCTGGTGCAGTAGGCTATGGAAAACGCATCTTAGGAGGTTGGGTTGACACCTAGTATCACCACCCACTCGTCCAGATATTGTCCTCTTTTGGCCTAGCCATCAAGGTTTTGTTCGTCCTGCACACTCGCTCGAGAAAACGCGTTTCTAAGGGAGAGTTATGCGTACCCTTATAAGGTATACTTCGTTCCCCTCTCCAACCAATGTGGGATCTCACATATTTATTCAAGAGCTCCTAGACGCGAATTTTGCATGTTAATGATTTGGAATAACTTGAATGTTTGTGTTTAAAATTAAACTTGTTTGATGAAGTTGAAGCCATTGTATCATTATTGCATTGTATAGTTTATGATTTTGTGTTGTCTTTTGTTTTGTTTTCTTGAGGACAAGCAAATGTTTAAGTATGGGGAAGTTGATAAGTGTAAATTGCATCATGTTTTAGGGTATAGTTTGATTTATGTTTAGTTGTTAATTCAGTCATTTAGCATGTGTTTAGGTTAGAATTGTGTTAGTTTGTTAATTGTTTATGTTTTAAGTGTTTTATGGGTTAGTACAAGTCATTGACCTTAAATATTATGTTTTTGAGGTATCTTGATGTATTTGCTAATGTTTCAGGGTCAACATCGAAGAACAGAGGACTTTTGGAGACATTCGGGCCAAAACAATTGCCTACAATCATGGCATGACAGGCCACGATCGTGACAGAAGCTCCAAATTTGGTCACGATTATGGCCTATATGCCACGATCCTGACAAAAGGCTTAGATGTGAGTCATGATCGTGGTCTGTAGGGCCACGGTCGTGGCTTGCATAAGCCAAACGTGCCAACACTCACAAAGGTCAAGTTTCTAGGGATTTTTTTGGACCTTTTGACCTTGGAAAAATCCTAGGGTTACCCAAAATGCAAGAAGATATAAAAAGAAGAAAAAATGGCAGAGAAACGAGCATTTTGCATCAGCCACGTTGAGAAACCCTAGAGAGAAATCATCGAGAGATGAAGGAAGCAAAGAAAGAAGGGAGAAGAGGAGAAAAAGCTAACTCGAAGTACTTCCTAGATCAGGAGGTTTCTTGACATCGCTGCCTCCTGTCATCCATTTTAGATTATATTTCTAGTTCTTTTCAATTTTATTATTGTAAAGAATTGGATTGAACAGTTGATGATAGGACTTGGAATATTGAGGATGTTCTAAACTCAACTTCGAAATTTTATTTTTGAATTGATGAGAATCTGATTGTTTATGTGTTTATTGGATATTGTTGTGGTTTGATTCTACTATTGCATAATTCGATAACAAACCGAGGGGATGAATCAAATGAAAAACAATTAAATTGGACTAACAAGAGTTAGGTGATTTAATAAAAACCAGAATTAAATTAGATCGATAATTTGTGCAGAGAGAGATCTTGTATAGTTTTCCGATAGTTTAGTAGAGAACTTCAAAACTAATTAGGGATTTGGATAGGTTGTGAATTGAGAGATTGCAACATCCATAATCTGATTAGTGTTTATGATTTAGGGTAAATGGTTATAACTCGAGAGAGAGTAATCAACCCTACAATAGTCTAGAACTAACAATCTAATAATTCATAATCAGTTAGGCCAACATTAAAGATAGTCTCTTAATTGGTAATTTCCTTCAGTTGATTCTTGGGTGTGTTGCAAATTGCTTAATAATTAGTATTTTGTGTTTGATTCTTAATTTGATTGATGGAATTAAATTTTCATATTAGCTTCATTGCATCTTGAATTTCAATTATTTTTTACGGCATTAGATTTTAAGATTAGATTAGTTCTCTCCTTATGGGGTTGACACCTTTGGTACTACGCTAACGAACCATGCACTTGCAGATGATTAAGGGTTAATAATTAAAACTTACTCACAACCAAACCCCATTCAATTAGCGAAAGATTCCCAAAGAACCTATTTGGGAATATGTTAATGTAAGAAATCATTATCTTAATGCTCCTTTATATTTTGATTTATGAAATTTAAATAAGTATTTATTACATTGCAGAAGAGATATATTAAGCCATTAAAAGGTAAATAATGGAGTTTGAAAATTGTTGGAGATGCATGGAGACTTTATAAGTGTTGAGTGAAGCAAAAGCATTTGAAACAGTATACGACAGATGTAGAAAGAATGGTCAATCGTCCTAAGTACATAAGCAAAGAAGTCTTTAAGGATTTCATTTTTTATTGGAACCTCCTAAATGTGAAGGTATGATTATTATTACTGTTTTTTACAAATTATTTACATAATGTCTAACTAATATAATGCTTCAATGTATAGCAAATTGCTGTAACAAATATTCAAAATAGAAAACAATAAACTAAAATGTACCCAGTTGGTCCTAAAAGCTTTGCAAGAATTTATACTAAGTTGGTAAATTCTCCAATGAGTTATAATCTATTAAGAAACTATTTTAACTTTGTAAGTTGTTTCTAAATTATAATTAACAATTGTTTCCATGGATAGGAAAATGAAAAATAGGATAAAATTCCACTATCTAATGTTGAAAAGTATATTGCAATTTATAAAAGAAAGCCTGAAAAAGTGTGCAAGTAATGTATTGAAGTTACAGGGGGGAAATTTTGAGTAATGCTGGTTTTTTAATAATTTTCTATATTGTTGTTACTTTTGCTGAGATGCCCAAATTTATTGCTTATTTCAAGTGTTTTTGATTCTATTTTCTTTTTTTTTTATATATTGTTACTACTTTTGTTAAGAATCATGTAAAGGTAAGATGATCAATTTTATATTAAATGCAAAATTATAAACATTGATATTAAAAACTTCAAAAAAGTTTAGCATTGAAGTCATTGACCCTTTCTAATTTTCTCCTTAAGTTATTCACTTCGTATATATATACCAGATTCTTTTGCAACAAATTTATTTAACTTTAGAAGAAAAAAGGCTCGTTGCATTTGGATAATAATTGCATCGATTATTAGTATGAGAGTACGAGCCATTAACTGCTTTCAGTTGTATGGAGCTCTTGATTTCCTCCCACGTGTCCACGAATCTCACTTTCATGTATCTCTTATTGCATATATACTTCATATAGCTCAGTCACTGGATGCATTTTCGGCGTCTCCAACCTGATCACTGGCTCCAAACAGATTCTCCAATGCGGCTTTGGCCGCTCTGTTTTTTGCAATTTCTTTGTTGGAGGTGGATGTTCCTTTGCCCGCAAGTTTTCCGTCCACGAAGGCTTCGAAAGACATGCTTTCCTCCCACATGTCCTTGAACACCACTTCCATGTGTCTCTCGTTGCATACTTCATATAGCTCACTCACTGGATGCATTTTCAGCGTCTCCAACCCGATCACTGGCTCCAACAGATTCTTGAAGACCTTTGGAATTAAATGACAATTAGTATTCAACTCTGTAGATAAGCATCTACGTCGATTATTCACTGCCTTTCTTTTTAAGTTCGAAAGTTGACATTTTTTCTTTTCTTTTTTAGTTTCTGAAACGAATTGAAGGCTTAGTTCATTACTAGAAAAGAACAAAGAATAGGCAATGAGATGAGTGATATGGGGATGGAATAAAGATGTACAATTTGTATGGTACCTTCCACACCGTATCGGTTGAACAATTATCGTCAATGTAAGTGGCTCCGACCGCTGATTCCACAATGTCGGCCAAAACCTTTGGCACCTTTATTTGGCCGTAAGAGCGCAGAGGATAGTCCACGATTGCCTGCGAGAAGTCTCTGATCTGTCCAAACAACCCTTAACAGTTTAGTCTGTCTCTAATACTATGCCTCATCCCCGCCTGTTTATTCTTCTATTACATACAAATTGAAGATTTAATGGTTTGAACAGTTGATTTTGGAGGTTTATTTTATCTGAACGATTTGTACGTAACTCTAGTCTTCTATTTGTTTTACGTAAAAGATAAAATCGGGTTTCAGGGTGTGGGAACAGGTGATTATAAGACATTGACTTCAAGGTTCTACTTAGGTTTGAAATGTATAGCTATCACAAAATTATCTTTTTGATCATTTTAACTATTGAGTAAATTATGTTCTTTCGAAAAATTCCTCACCGTTGCAAGTTGAATGCATATCTAATATATGTTACACTTGCAAAGCTCCGAGAAATTACCAAGTGCATGTGAATTACTCAAATTATGAGCTCACATGTACTTGGTCAATTTTCTATTCATATAATCCCTCTGTCGAAAACAAAACTAAACAAAACTTCTGTAACTAATTTAAGGTCATGTAAACTTACTCGTTCTTCCAGAAAAGGGATATTGTGACGCAAAAATTGGTGGAACCCATGTTTGACGGCGAGTCGAGCAAGCTTCTCGGTGTCGACATTGGCAGCTCGGAGACGGGTAAGATGGCCGGGATCCAAATCAGGGTACATAGAGAAGTGCTCTGTTGTGAAAAATAGGTGAAGCACCGAATCTCCGACATACTCCAGACGTTCATAGGAGAAGCTTCTGTTTGGGTCGTATGAATGATGAGTGAAAGCCTGCTCCAATAGATTCTTGTTTTTAAATTTGTAACCCAGAATTTGTTCCAGTCTATCAAGACTCGCGGCTAGTTGATGAGTTGATTCAGCCCCTAACATCGAGCTGTTGTTCTCTTCTTTTTCTGGATGTTCCATATCATGAACTGTTTCCTCTATTTCCTTCATTTCTTGGGTCTCTGTAATGACCATTTTTTTTTATAACTTTGCACAAAAACACAAAACTATTAGGTTTCGTGTTGACTGTCGTGAACCTCTCCAACCTGACTTTGCCGGCTTCTGAACAACTCCTTGCCATGGATCGGCACAAAAACACAAAACAAGTATGTCACCGTACTCAAAATTGATATATCACAAAACTTTAACTAGAATTTACTGAACCATCGAAAAACTATGCATGTAATTGTCCTTCTGTCTTCTAGCGCAAGAAAAGCGTTTGTGTAATTACTTTGACCGAAGAGAAACATATTAAATGGAAGATGAATGCTGGCATGTCGTTTCATTATCCAATTAACTGATCAACTTATTTCGTTCAGGACAAGCACGTAAATTCTGTTTATGAGAAGATATAAAGACAACAATGAAACAATACATATAGCATCCTTAACTATAGGTCCGTTTGGTTGAACTTTTGTCAGTAGAGCTTTTGTTAGTAGAGCTTTTCTGAGAAAAGCTTTTTTAAAGTCAGTTGACTGTTTGACTGTCAATTAAAAAAATAGCTTTTTAAAAAGAGCTTCATACAGTAGACTGTTTGGCAACATAAAAATAAAAAACACT
>JANVCL010000009.1:3755882-3768483 GCA_026546855.1 Erythroxylum incrassatum
CAAAATATTGTTGAATTATTAAACAAATTTAATTCATAAATAATATTTAATAGTTATTAAATAAATATTATTTTAATGTTTAGTTAAATTTAAATATAGCAAATAATTAAATAAAATAGTTTCCGAAAATTTAAAACATATTTAAACAAAAGCTAATAACAAATCAAATTTATTCAATTAAAATTTTCCCCAAAATTTAAAATTTAAAATTAAATAATTATATTTGATTAAATTATAAATTATTCTAATATTCAGATCAATTAAAACAAATCATGAATTTCTAATTTATATTAAAATACTATTAACAAAATTTACCAAAATTATTATAAATTAATTATAATTTAATAAATACTTGACAATCCATGACGTCTATTGAATTAGACGTCGCAGATTGTCACGTTTCTGCGACGTCTCCCCAACGTCCTGAAAAGGCACACAATCCCTGACGTTTTCTCCAAACGTCAGCAATTATACGCTTCTTTTTTGACGTCTTCATGAACGTCGCAGAATTGCTAAGCCTTCTATGACGTCTTCACTCAAACGTCGGCGAAACCCATTACCTACCCCACCATCTACGACGTCTATTGTGACGTTTTAATAGACGTCGTAGAAGGTTTTCTGCGACGTCTTAATAACTTCTACGACGTTTAGCAGACGACACAAAATGCATGTTTTTGTTGTAGTGGGTTGGGATAGCTAGCACAAAGTATTTTAAATCTTTCCCAACATTCATATAATAACTCATTCATGTTTTGTCTAATTCCACATATTTCTTTCCTAATAGGTCCTGTCTTACTAGTAGGAAAACAAAATCAAAGAAAAGATTTAGACAATTCAACCTATATATTAATGGATCAAGGAGGCAAATCATATAAACAATCTTTAGCAAAATCATGCATTAAGAATCGAAAGCACGTAATTTCACTTGTTCTTCCTCTATTCCCTCAAGTCTCATAGTGAAACAAACAACCAAAAATTCTTTTAAATGCCTATGAGGATCCTTAACTACACATCTAGAAAATTTAGACAATAAATTCAAGAAACCTGAATTAAGCTTAAAGGATGTTTCCAAGGATGGGAAGACAATGTATATAGGTTGATCTCCTAGGTTTGGTTTAAAGAGTTGCTTCAAGGTAGTTGTAGCCATTTCTATCTTTTAGCCCAAATGCGACTGAAAGAATGAACTTTTCTTTTCCAAATCTAATTTCACTCCTTTCTTTTCCATCTCCTAATTTCATAAAATTCACCTTCTTCTTCTTTCTTTACCTCGGACTAGCCCTTTCAGTAATTTTTGAAAGTGAAGTGCTCTCATTTCGTTTTATTTTAAGAATGCATCAAAATTTAAAATATAATAGTTAAACCCAAGTACCCTTATACATCTTTTTATGACTGAAATATACATGTGATTTTAGACGGCAAACCCGTCAGGGAATTGAGATCCATAATCGGTAGGTAATTTTAGTATGTCCAAGTACTAATTCACCACATATTCAATATTCCATGATGTCGATTTGGACATGGATTTCATATTCAGTACGTCGTTTGATGTTAACAAAGAATAATTTGATGTTACACCCCGATCACAACACCGGTCTAATCTCGTGGTTAGTCTGCTTCCACTACTTATTTTATATGGCAAAAAATATCAATGTTGCGTTCAATTCAAACGACGATAAATCAAATGAAACAGGCTGGAGTCGGTGAAGTATACAGTTAAAAACAATTTACGCATCTTCGAAGGTTGACTTTTAATTTGGTAAACAAAAATTAAAGTTATAACCATGGAATTCAATTCGTGAGCAATATAAACACATGCCGACCACACAGAAACACATTCCATGATCTCTATCGAATTGTATAAGATTGTTCTATATAGAAAATCTCAACACGCACCCACATGTTTTAGGTACATCTTGAAACCAAGGGGTAAGAAAAGTAGCATCGTTTTTGGCTACCCGTGCACCTAAAAGGTATCATACTTTTCAAGTTTCCATCTATAGCATTATATACATATGTATATTTTTCTACATTCTTCATCATTTAGGACATGAATGTACCTTTGACTTGCAATAAAGCACCACTTAACCGTCCCAAAGCATAAGTATATGAAGTTGGGTTTAAGTTGTCGGCCAGCTGCCCAGCTGTTAGTTTTTTGCCTCCTCAACAAATTGTTGTTTGTTGATTTATTAAGTTTCTATTTACATTCAGTTTAACTGCTAACCACGCGCTTATTTGACGGTGTATTTGAGTGCTCGAAGCTTTTGACTTTTCTATGCCTAGTATTCCATCGGACTTATTGACAAATGTAAGTACGTACAGGACATAAGTTGTAGTTGAGCCTCCGTCAACTTCACATACGAGTTTGGGTCACTAACGTCACCACCCCGGTCCACCGTCATTGCTGGCCTCTAGGTCATTACGTTCACGCTTTATAGTCGCACAGACACAAGTTACACCTCACCACAATCAATGTCATTCAACCGCTTGATCAAGATCAGATGGCCACAATTTATGAACTCCTTGTTTATTTATTATTAAAAAATAGACTAAAATCTGACGGCAGAAATAAAATATTAAAAGATAGAAACTTTATAAATGGACAAGCATTGAACACATATGTACATAAGCATGGACATCCAGGGCTATCACTTTTGCCTTAGATTTCCATGATCCTCAGCGATCTATTTCAACAGAATTCTCCCAAAATGCATCGTTTCCATCTCTTCTTTTTCGTTTCTCTTCTAATTTTATTTACTCCTCCGAGCCATGCTATAAGACACCCTTTTTCTGCACCTTCCACTAGAACCCAACAAGCTTTTGGGTCTGCAACTGACAATGTTCACTTCTCGCACCAGGCCAAAGAATTCCAGTCACAGAAGCGAAGGGTTCCTACAGGATCGAACCCGTTGCACAACAAGAGATGATACCGAAGTTGTTGAAGTGCCCGCTATCTCTTCCGCGGTAGATAGATATGACCAACTAGGGTTCTTCTCTGGTTTATTGATAATACACCATTACAATACCTAGTTGATTCTGCTTGTAGAGAATGTGTACAGCAGGTAAAATTGATTTTGTTGCTAGAAATATTCCTATACCAGCTTGTTTGAGTTCTTTTGTGCTTTGTATCTCATCCTGAAATGAATTTCATCTTTATTGTAGAATACATTTAAACAAGATAAACGTCCATTGTTTTATTTATCCTGATAATGAAATTTGGGGCTTGAGTTCAACTATACAGTTTTTTATTCAGTCTCAGGCTGAATGATTTTTGTCTTCACTTTGGTCGCCATGAATTCTGAGATAAGCACAGCGACTTCAAACGATATCTTTTGTCAAAATTTTCGGAGTGGTCTTTTCCACTGCATCGGAACAGGATTAGTGATTCTTTACGTGTCATGTTTGTTGACATTGAATTATGTGTTGATCATAATTTATTAAAGGGAGATGAGCAGCTGCAGTGAATCAAGACCAACTCTTTAACACTTTTTTCGTACAGACCAACCCAATTTAGATTTTCACTCGTTAGACCTACTGCAGTGATTGATGAGCTAAATGAAATGAGTTATCTAGTCCAGTTAAATCCAGCCGCATAGACCCCAATCTTGATGGGGGGAGTGTAAATACTCCATTATTTCTCACAACAACCCTGCAATTAAGAGACGCAACACCCTCCATCTTTTACAGATATGGAGTATCTGTTTGTTAGCTAGCTATTTTGAGTCTTGTTTTGTAGTACTCCACATTAAGCGAAATGGAATTGTTACAAGCCATCTCTTTTCTCATGGTTGTATAGGAGGTTTACAAGTCGCAATAACTACATCTGTCTAATATGTGAGAGAGAGAATGTGATTATGCTCGAAAAAGTACAAACCCCACCTATAGCGGGAACGAAGCTCCTTGCATATCCCGCACTTAAATGTACAGGAAATGCATAGATGATGTATAGCATTAAGTGTCTGCGTTGAGGTGGGTGCGGTCCATAATGTTTTTTTTTTCGCTAGTGTTATATGCTTCATGTTAAATTTGAATTTAGTTGAATAAATTATTCGGCAGTTGAAAATAAGACTGCTTATTAACATGTCCATTAGAAAATGCTAACCCCACACACCAATAAAGGCTTGTCCTGCAAAGGTGACAGGAGCAGGATTTAATGTTTATTACAAGAAGGGCGGAGTTATGACTTTGGAGCGGGAGATGTCCTCTCTTCCCATAGATAATCTGTTCTCGTTTAGGAGCGAGAGAGATCCTCTCTTCCCAATGACAATCTTCTCTCGTTTAGGAGACTTAGAGTGTGTTTATTTGGTAGATACGAGAGGAAAGGAATAGGCATGAAATAAAAAATAAAATTTGGTAAAAAATTATGATTGTTTCTAATTTTTAGATATTGCTTCATTTCAAGAGTCATTCCTCGTATATTTTGGCGTGCTTTTACTATCAGCGACAGTTAACGCTTTTTTTTATTTGCCTTCCTCTTTTATTGCTCTTGTATATCTTTGTTTTTTAATATAATAATTTTGTCATTATTATTTATTCTCACTAAATAATTCAAAGCAATGTTTGATTTCTAGTTTAGTAAGGTTTAGTATTCTTTAACTAATAATATTATTAATTCATTAATTAAAATATTTTAATTAATTAATTAATTAAAATATAATTATTTTTTATTTCTCAATAATTTTTTACAAATCAATTATTATTAATAGTAATGATAAATTTTTTTTCTTAACCAATAATTATAATTATAATAATAATATTTATTCTATTTTTTATTATATTCGTTTCCATTCTTATTATTATTCTCCTCTATAAATCAACGATTCGTTAGTAAATTCAGATAATTAAGGTAATTCAGGCTGACTTTTTTGGTAATTCGGATAATTCAGGTCGGGTAAGTTCGGGTAATTGAAACTTCAAGTTCGGGCCGAATAAAGCAAAAAAAATTTCGAATAATTCAAGCCAAATTTAAATAGTAAAAATTCAGCCTGAATTATCCGAATACTTACCCTAAGTCGAGCCTTATGTCGCTTGTAAGAATTCTCGAATTGCAAGCTATGCCACAAATTCTTTTGAAATGATGATAATTGGTCAGTAAAGGTATCAAAGCGTATCCTCCTCGATACAAACATAAAGGCATAAAAAAGAAACAGTAAGGCTTCCTAAATCAACGTGGAGACTAGAACACCATAACATCGAGCCTAAATACAGATGGCAATTGCCCAGAACGTGGCGTGATATTCTGGGAATCTTTCAGCTGGGTTCGATGAACTTAAGTGGAAGTGCTTCATCAACTGGATCAAAGCCTTTAACTGTCAATGGATCAAGAACTTTAACAGAAACGAGAACAAGAACGATCTCTAAGTATTCCTGTTCCTTGCCATAGTTATACCAACTTCTCTGGCAATAACGATTTCTCAAATCCAATTAAGCACTTGCTGGTAGAGCTTAATATATGACTTTACTTGATCCTTGAATATTCTGCATTTCTCTCTTTTAAGATTGTATACACTGAAATGCTAAATGCTAATTTAAATAAGGTTAAACCATTCATCTTCATGTATTCTTTAAATACCAAAAGGGTTGTATCCTTTCATAAGAGTTGTAACTTGCCTTAGAGTTATATGTTTGTAGAATTTTTTTTAAGAAGCTTTTGTTAAATCCCTAAACAAAATGTAGCCTTGATTACAAGTATATGTTATCCGTTAGTTTCCTTTATGATGGGTCGTGTCTGTTCATTTTGAAACCTCATGTCCTTCCACTTGAACGCTTATATCCTTCTGTTGTTTTGATGGAAGATAATAAGGACCGTAAAGAGATTGGGTCCCTAGGCTTAGCATTATTATACATACATCATTTCTTACATTTGCAAAAAGCTTAGAAAAGCCCTCTCATATTTATCTGAGATCTCTCAACATCAATGACAGCAAGTATGTAATAACATTCTGCATTTTCATTTTTCTATAATAGACATGTATATAGATTATTATCATGTCTAACAATAGGTATCAGAGCAAAACTGTTCTCTGCCTTGATGTAGTTAATTTTCTATACTTATATGCATGACTGGGTGTTTTTCTGTTGCATATATTGATGTTGGAGGAGTCACTGTACTATGCAAAATGTAATTCTGCTTAAAATGGCTTTTGAATCATTAAAAATAGAGTTTAAGAAGCCAAGATATAGTTGGTTTTGTAATATGGGTTAGCTGCGGGTCAAGTCGACCCGTCAAGAGGTTAAAGGTGATGAATCCTACGTTTTTCATTCTTCACTAAATTGCAAACTATAAACATGGCCCACCATGTGTGCTTTAATTGCTAGTGCATTGACACTGCATGACTTCTGAAAGTTCAAAACTTTTTAACAAACAATGGACAAAACTTTTTAACATGGGCCATTGTTTGCAAAGTTTTGTATAAAGGATGCAGAAAACCTTGTTTTCATGGGCAAGCTTTAGTTAAGCATAACCTTTGCTACCCAACATCTTTTCATGGGACTCACAGTTGTTGACTTGGTCATTGCTTTGAATTTATATTTGTTTTTATTGTTCCCTCATATATGTGAGAGGAAACACAACAAACTGAGTATCGTGGGACCATCCTAGGAAAGGAAATTGTAGACTCCAAAAATTGTTTTAATGTAAGCTTTATATGTAAAGCATAAGCATCATTTATGGAACAATCACTCCAATCGCTTGTAACATGGGGTAAAAATTGTTTTGCATTGAAAGTGATCCATCTTTATATTATTTTAACAATTTGGTTTTAACTTTACCGGATTAGTCCAATTTTATTAAATTACATGATTTACATCATTGTTTAATTTTAAATTCGTGTATATATATTTAATTTTATGCAAATATATGGTCTTGATTCATTATTATAAATTGTAAAGGATTATGTAGAACCTTTATTATTCACAATTTTGTATAAAATAAAGTGTCATATGATCAACATAATTTTAATTAGTTGAAGATTAGTCACAACATCTTTGATTAATTAAAAATATATATTATGTGTTATAGATCACATCTAGAAAAATGACACAAATTGTAATTAATTTAAATATAACAAATTTTATCCCATAGGAAGATTTATTATATTTGCATGATTAATTAGGATGGAATAGCAAATTGTCTTTTTCTTAATTTACTCACAGGTATTAAGAAAAATAATATAATTTGATAGTTTCATCATAAAGAGTATGTATGAATCTTTTAATTAGAGCTTAGTCCACATGCAGATTTAATTATTATATGATTCATATATGGAATATGATTGCATGTTTTGACATTGGTAAAACATGATACATGTTTCGTTGCTTCAACAAATTTAGTGACATAAGCATGTATTTTGAATTATGTGCAGTTATTCAACTTGTGAATTTTTCTGATATTCAATGTGATATTCTCGAATTGAATGGTGGTAACTATAAAATATGAAAAGGTAGGATTCTCCTCCAATTAGGGTGTATGGACATTGATTATGCTATCCGGAAAGATGAACCACCTGTACCTACTGAAACTAGTACTCGGGCTGAAATTGCTCTTTATGAACGTTGGAAGCGATCTAATTGCCTCAACATGATGTATATAAAGACCAAAAATCACCCTAGTATTCGTGGTTCTATTGGAGAGTGTGATCATGTTAGGAATCTATTGAAGGCTATTGATGAATAATTTGAGTCTTTAGATAAGGCCCTAGCTAGCACTTTAATGACTAAGTTATCATCAATAAAGCTCATAAGTGTTAGAGGTGTGCGCAAGTATATCATGTGAATGAGGGACATTGCAGCTCAACTGAGGTCTCTTGAGGTTGAAATGTCCGAGTCTTTCCTTGTGCATTACATACTTAATTCTTTCCACCAGAATATGGACCTTTTAAAATCTCTTACAACACACATAAGGACAAATGGTCTATGAATAAGCTTCTGACCATGTGTGTTCAAGAGGAAGGGAGGTTAGTAATGGAATTGAGTGAAAGTGCACATATGTCAATAGAAGGAAGGAATAAAGGGCAAGCCAAACAAAAAGGAAAGGGTAAAATGCTGGTCCGTACTGAGATCCAAAAGGATTTCAATCCTAAGTGCTACTTCTGCAAAAAGAAAGGGAACATAAAGAAGGATTGTGCCAAATTTAAGGCTTGACTTATAAAGAAAGGTATTTCAATCTCACTTGTTTATTATGAATCTAATATGGTTGATGTTTGTCATAATACTTGGTGGATTAATTCTGGTTCTACAATCCATACTTCCAATACCTTGCAGGGTTTTCTAAACCATAAGAAGCCAGTGGGCAGTGAACAATGCATCTATTCAAACAACAAGATGCGTTCACATGTGGAAGCTGTTGGGACGTGAAAATTAGTTTTAAATTTTGGTTTTGTTTTGAATTTGGAAAGAACAATTTATATTCCAAGTTTCTCAAGAATTTGATTTCAGTTTCAAGACTTATACCTATGGGATATTCCTTTAACTTTTCAAATACATCAATTGGTTTGTATCATGAATCTAATCTTGTTAGGAACGATATGATGATTGATGGTCTTTACTGAATTAATTTGCAAGAAAATGTTTTTCATAATACAATGCATGCCTATAATAATACTGGTATTAAAAGATGTGTTATGAATGAATAATACTCTATGTTGTGACACCGAAGATTGGGACATATTTTCCTTAAAAGAATAAAAAAATAGTGAATGATGGAGTACTTAATACTCTAGATTTTACTAATTTTGATATTTGTGTGGACTACATAAAGGGAAAGCAGACCAACATGAAAAAGAAAGGTGTTAAGAGGAGTTTAGACATATTAAAGATCGTACCGACAGTTGTAGTCCAAAAATGAACTTGTATGGTCAGAAATACTTCATCTTATTTATAGATGATTATTCACGATATATGTGTCTCTATTTGCTTCATAACAAGAACGAAGCATTAGATTCCTTTAAGGTATTTAAAACAAAAGTAGACAAACAATGTGGTAAGCAAATAAGGATCGAGAGATCAAATAGAGGTGGAGAATTTTATGGTATATACACTGAGGGTGGACAAGCACCTAGTCCATTTGCGAAGTTTCTTCAAGAGCATGGGATAATAGCTCAATACACCTTGCCTGGGTCTTCGGACCAAAATGGTGAAGCAGAAAGAAGAAACTGAACATTATTAGACATGGTGCGGAGTATGCTTAGCAACTCTAAACTTCCTAAATCCTTGTGGATTGAAGCTCTTAAAATGACAGTGTATATATTAAATCTAGTTCCAACCAAGGTTATTTCTAAAACACCATTTGAGTTATGGACAGGTTGGAAGCCGAGTTTGCAAGATATACGCGTTTGGGGATGCCCTTTTGAAATAAGAGTTTATAATCCACAAGAAAAGAAACTGGATCCAAAGACTATAAGTGGGTATTTCATTGGATATGCTGAAAGGTCCAAAGGATACAGATTTTATTGTCCATCTCATAGTACTAGGTTTGTAGAATCAAGAAATGCAAAGTTTCTTGAAAACGACTTGATTAGTGGGAGTGATCAATCTCGAGACTTAGTTCTTAAGAAGGATCATAGTGAAATACAAACTTCTACTTCAAGTAATAGATTGATGTTGTTCATAGCATCCCTCAAAGTCAAACAGGAGGTGAACAACCGATCATTGAAGTTCCACAAGCTGCTGATGACAATCTAGTAGATTCGATTATTCAGCAATCACCACAGGTTGTTGAGCAATAAGTTATACAAGCTCCTCCTCCGGAGGGCGCTAATACAATATTAAGAAGATCAACTAGAGATAGGAAATCAGCAATACCTAGTTATTACATTGTGTATTTACAAGAAGCTGACTATAACATTGGAGCCGAAAATGACCCTAAAACGTTTCACAAGCTATGAGTTGTAATGAATCTCAATTGTGGTACAATGCTATAGTAGATGAAATGAATTCTATGGCATCTAACAAAGTTTGAGATCTTTTCAATTTGCCTAATGGTGCAAAGGCCGTTGGATGTAAATGGGTCTTTAAGACAAAAAAGGACTCATTAGGCAACGTTGAAAGATATAAAGCTAGACTTCTTGCTAAAGGATTTAATTAACAAGAAGGAATCGATTACACAGAGACCTTTTCTCCTTATCTAAAAAAGATTCCTTATGAGTGATTATAGCATTGGTTGCCCATTTTGATCTGGAACTACATCAAATGGACGTGAAAATAGCGTTCCTAAATGGAGACCTAGAGGAAGAAGTTTATATGAAACAATCGGAAGGATTCTCCTCTAGTGATGGTGAGCATTTGGTGTGTAAGCTTAAGAAATCCATATATGGATTGAAATAAGCATCCCGTCAATGGTATTTGAAATTCTATGATATCATCTCTTCATATGGTTTTGAAGAAAATATCATAGATCAATGCATATATCTGAAAGTTAGTGGGAGTAAAATTTGTTTCCTTGTTCTATATGTGGATGATATTTTACTCGCCACAAATGACAAAGGTTTGCTAAATGAGGTGAAACAGTTCCTTTCTAAGAATTTTGATATGAAGGATATAGGTGAGGCATCTTATGTCATTGGCATTAAGATCCATAGGGACAGATCTCAATATATTTTAGGTCTATCCCAAGAAACCTATATCAATAAGGTCTTAGAAAGATTTCAGATGAAAGATTGTTTACCAAATATCGCACTTATTGTGAAGGGTGATAGGTTCAATTTGAACTAGTGCCCGAAAAATGAGCTTGAAAGGGAACAAATGAAAAATATTCCGTATGCTTCTACAGTAGGGAGCCTAATGTATGCTCAGGTTTATACAAGACCTGACATTGCATTTGTTGTTGGAATATTGGGAAGATATCAGAGTAACCCAGGTATAGATCACTGGAGAGCTGCCAAAAAGGTGATGAGATACCTTCAAGGAACAAAAGATTACATGCTTATGTATAGACGAACTGAAAATCTCGAAGTAGTTGGCTACTCAGATTCAGACTTTGCTGGTTGTGTTGATTCACGAAAATCAACATTTGGATATGTATTTATGTTTGCTAGTGGAGCCATATCTTAGAGGAGTTCAAAGCAGACTTTGACTGCTACTTCTACCATAGAGGCTGAGTTCGTTTCTTGTTTTAAGGCTACATCACATGGTTTATAGTTGAAGAGTTTTATATCTGGACTTAGAATTGTGGATTCTATTTCCAAGCCATTAAGAATGTACTATGACAATTTAGCTGCAGTTTTCTTGGTTAAGAACAACAAGAGTGGTAGTCGAAGTAAACACATCCACATTAAGTGTTTGGCCATTAGGGAACGTGTTAATGAGAATAAGGTGATCATTCAACACATTCGCAGTGAATTAATGATTGCCGATCCTTTAACAAAAGGCATGCCACAAAAGAGCTTTAAGGATCATGTTGCTAGAATGAGATTTGGTTCCATTATGTGATTTATGTATGTACTTTGACGAAACTCTTATTAATTAGTTGTTTTTTTTCATTCTGGTGTACACATTTTTATTTTGAGAATTGCAACTTTTATAGACCTAGAATAAACATAAAGGTTTATTCATCTAGTTACAGTGGCATAAGAAATAAAGATGCATCGTGATACATGGAAGATAATACTCACATTTAGAGGACTTATCTCCATGATTAGTGCATTTTTTTCTTTAATTAAGTGGAGGTTTTATGACTTTTAACTTACATCTATGACCCAAGTGGGAGACTGTTATCCGTGAGTTTCATTTCTGATAGGTCCTGTCTGTTCCTTTTGAAAAGTCACGCCCTTCCAATTGAACCATCATGTCCTTCTGTTGTTTTGATGGAAAACAACAAAGAATATAAAGAGATTGGGTCCCTAGGCTTAGAATTATTCTGCATACACTATCATTTGCATTTGTTAAAAGCTTAGAAGTGCCCTCTCATATTTATTCGATATCTCTCAACATCAATGGCAGGAGGTACGTAATAACATTCTGCACTTTCATTTTTCTATAATAGACATGTATATAGATTATTATCATGTCTAACATTATCAACCAGGAGATTGAGACAGCTTCCATGTTTGTGTCAGAACTCGACTGCTCCAATAGAACGCAAAACAGTAATCAGTTGAGGAAATTCTTATCCACAGGCTCAAGCTCTCCACAAAGAAAAGGACGAGCAGAGGCTAAAAGGGGTTGGCGATAGTCATCATCTTGACAAGTGTTTGATGTTGGCATGGCTGATTTTTGGTGTTTGAAGGATATCAAAAGAAGTTGATGGCGAATCTGACGAAGTGTGGAGAGGTAATAAGAAACAAACCAAGAAGAACCCTCTGTTTAGTTGGGCTTATATTGGTAAAATTTTTTTCAGTAGAGCTTTATTATGTAAATCTTTTCTGAGAAGAACTTTTCTAATAAACTCGTTGATAGTTTAACTGTCATTTAAAAAAGAGCTTTTATGAAAGAGCTTCATACAGTAGACTGCTTGGCAACATAAAAATAAAAAGCACTTTTAATTATAACTATATTTTGTTTTGTAATAAAAATTATTTATGCATATAAAAATTATTTAAAGTGTATTAAACAATATGCAAAGCACAATATATTAATTATTATATAATTTTAAACCATATGAAACATA
>JANVCL010000009.1:3878420-3892235 GCA_026546855.1 Erythroxylum incrassatum
TAACATTACTAATCATAGAATAAGCTACCAGTACCCGCACGGGTAGCCCAGCTGATTTTTTGGGAAGGAAACTGAGTTTAAGGTCTCAGGTTCGAATCTCGGCAACGGCAGTGTGGGAGTTCATCCAATGTGGTGACTCCTTGTGCGCACCGAGCACTGGGCCGCCTTCCTGAGAGATTGGGTGGGATCAAACCGTGATTCAATCCTCCAGCGATGGTCGGGTCTGCGACTGAAAACCCTTGAAATTGGGGATCAACCTTTGAGTCCAAGAAAACACAAAGCATGATATGCCATAAAGTCTATTTATGATTTCGTCTGCTTAACGTTCAATGATTACAGTAGTGAGACGAAGGTACTAAGGATCTAAGAGAACAAGGCAAAATGAACGCATTTATGCAATGATTACAGTAGTGAGATGTAGCTACTATGGACCTAAGAGAACAGGGCGAAATGAACGCATTTATGCAATGATTACAGTAGTGATATGTAGCTACTATGGACCTAAGAGAACAGGGCGAAATGAACGCATTTATGACAAAATCTAAAGGGCACTAGTCTTTTGATTCGAAATTCGCCAAGATTATTATTTCACACTCTCTTAATTCACTCCTTTCTTTGAGTTCTGTATAATCCTAAAACAAGTATACCTTCAGTAGGAACAGTATAAACAGTACAAATTTTGACACTTATGCTGGGAGTAAATCAAGAAACACTACTCCATTAGATTAAACACTCAGTGTATACAGTAAAGCAATCATAACATAAGGCAGATTGAAATTCCAAAACTCCCCAGAAGCAGTAATTTCCACTTTGAAGCTTTCAACAACTTGCATGCCCGTTTCAACTCTTAGTGTTGAAAGCATAGATGAGATCTCTAGAAACTTATGAATCCATTTGAATGTCTCCCTCATTACCATTTGGTGGATTTGTTGCTAAGGTACTTTCAGGTATATTGCTTGGAGGTTTCACTGTTCCAAACTGGAATTCAGTTGCAGTTATCTCTGGCAAAGGGCGGGCAAAGATAGAGCTTGCTCCTAGATTAGTGAAAGCAGGAGTAGCAACTGGATCATTACCCTTCGGGAAGCCAAAGCTAAAGGATGGCATATTTGAAGGTGGAAAGCCACTGTGACAAGACCCAAAAATCTTCTGCTCATACTCCTGCAACAGCTGGTAGACAGCTAGAAGTACAAAAAGCGGAAATTCAGGCGTGGCAAAGCACTGTAGCTGGTAGAAAATGACTATCCAAAAACGAAGAGCTAATCTTTTGAAGAAAGAGGTGAGATATGTATCATTTAGATGGGAATCACCACCCTAGAAGACAAACAAGTACAATACAGTAATATCAAAGGCATGTAAATGTTGAACACCCTATCCCCATAATAGGTATTAGTCTCTTAACTTCATGATCCTTTTCAGGGAAGAGAAAGAGTAACCCAATTGACAATTGAATTCTTGAAAACTGCAGTTTAGTAACTCTCATGTGAAACTACGATATTCTAGGTTGAATCCTAGTACTTTAGACTTGAGTAACATGTCAGCACCTCAATCTGGGATTTAAATTACCAATGAACCTAACTGGTTTCTTTCTGCAGATGTGCAACATCTGCATCTTGGGCATATACCTTGAGTTAAGTCAACAGATGGTCTTCGGTCTTTCACCCACTGGTAACTCTGTGAAAGCCTCCATCCCTTGGACTTCATCAAGTAAGCCATTACAATAGCTGGAGACCTGCTAACAATTGCATGGTTATAATCCCCAGAAACATTGAATATCCTGGAATAACACAAGCAAAGCTTCAAAAGATCTTCAGTATCAATATCCACTTCTGGGAACCACAATTAAAGGGGGAAATGTTACCAAGAAGGAAGGAAAAAGGGAAAGGCAGAAGGACAGCAATTCTACCTATTTCTCCCTGACATGCAATGTACAAGAACACGGGACTTGTCCTTCTCACATTGCTCTGTTAAAGAAGCAAATGAATGTATTATATTTAACACTAATATAAAGGTCAGCTTATCTTAAAATTAAAAAGTCAATACATCTACATTTTCAAGAACAGAACTGACAGAATGTCATCTGATAGAAGATTTAGGACGGCTATTTTAAGTGTAAAATCCAGTGGTTTCTTTTATTTACAAATGTTTTTGCATTTGTTTCTTCATATTGCAGTTTAATGCTTAAATACAATTACTGATATTAATTGTTGAGACACTTTGACCTTGCTAATTTGGTGCAAACAGGCTCATCTTATTCTGAGCAATGTATTGGACATTTATAAACATAAAGCTTTTACACCTAAAAAGGAAAAAACAACCTACCTAAATTTACCGCCCAAAATTACGGAATCCCACTAATTGGGGAGTATACAATCTTCACACAAATTAAGGACACCTAAGCAGCAGACCAACAAAATCCATTTTCGCACTCCCCTTAAGCTGGGGAATACAGATTTGTCATTCCTAGCTTACCAAGAATGCTCTGAAATACATGGGTACTTGGCCCTTTTGTAAGTACATCTGCATGTTGTCCTCCAATTAGATATAAGTCATACAAATCAATCCACTTTCTAATTTTTCTTAATAAAGTGCATATCAATTTCAATATATTTTATCTGGTTGTGTTGTATTTGATTATATGCCATATTTATCGCTGAATTAGTATCACAGTTAAATCTCATTGGACCACTCCACCTTATCTTCAGGTCATCAAGCATAGTCTTTAACCATAACAATTCACAAATCCCTAGCACCATAGATCCAAATTCTGCCTCTGCGCTTGATTTTGCCACAAAATTCTGCTTCTTGCTCCTCCATGTTATAAGATTGCCACAAAAAATGGACGATATCTGGAAGTAGATCTTCTATCAACTGGGAATTGATGTCAGGATAGGACTAACTCGTTTATCTCTTTTGAAAATCTATTCGAGCAGTCTAAAATTCTATAAGCAGCCTATAGATGAACTCCTTGGGGATCATGCATAAATTGGCTTATTACATTGATCAAATATGCTACATCTAGCCTAGTATATGGTAGATAAATGAGTTTCCAGCGAGTTAGCTTCACCAAGTTTGTAGATGGGATCTATAGGAGTTGGTGTCAATTTTCAAGCTAATGTTCCCATTTCTTTTAAGAGATCAATTATGTATTTCTATTGGGAATGTGCTGCTTCAATTCCCAGAGATACTTCAAACTGCCTACTTCATTATTTCAAACTCTTGAATTAAACATTCTTTCAAGGCCCCTCTCTCCTTTTTATCATTGTTTGTCACAACTATATCATTAACATAATTTAACGATGTTGTAACTCCCCCTGAATTTGAATGTCTAACAAATATTGTATGATCACTTTGACTTTGTTTGCATCCTAATAGATTCCCAAACCATGACCTCGGTGATTGTTTAAACTGTAAAGAGCCTTTCCAACTTGCAAACTTTATTACCTACCATATTGTCACTGAATCCAAGAAGAAATTAATGTATATTCCTTTTTCCAAGTTATCACAGACTAATGCAGTTTCTACATCAAACTATTGTAATTCCCTATCAAAATTAGCTACCAACGATAAAATGACCCTTGTGATGTTCACTTTCGCAGTTGAAGCAATTATCTCAAGGTAATCCACTCCATATGTATAAGAGTACCACTTAGTCACTTGTCCCACTTTAAACCTCTCCAACGATCCATCAGCTTTATACTTCATGGTGAATACTCATTCCATCCCACTGGTTTTTTTCCCCTTCGACAATTCTACTATCTCCTAGGTTTTATTTTTCTCCAATGCATTCATCTCAAGTTTCATGGCTTTCCTCAATTCTCTTTTGGCTAATGCCTCAATAAAATCTTAGGTATTCGATAGTATTTATATTAGTAAAGAAGGTTTTGTAAGAAGGTGAAAATCTACAGAAGGACACAGTGTAGGATAAAAGATACAAAAGCCGCTTGGTAAACTCTTGGGTTCCTTTCCTCAAAGCAATACGTAACTCACTATCGTCATCCTAGGTTTTTGTTTCGCTAGACATTTCAGATTGAATGGGTTCGTATATCTCACTTACCTCATTTACTAGTGGATGATTCGGAGCAGAATGTCTTTGAGTTAGGATTGTTCGCTAACCTTCTTGGATACACCATCCCAAATTGACTTTTATCAATAGTAATTTTTCTATCAAATTGATCACTCATCATAGACTCAACAAAAATAGGTTCCCCATTTCACTAAGATGATTCTATCCTAGAGTGGACAATGGTAAGGATGGTGATGGTGAGAGAGAGATGTCAAACAATTTTTCAAGCTTATCTTCCCTAGATATGGACTTCAAAAGGCTAGAAATATGTTAGCCCGCTAGAAATATGTTAGCCCTAAAGTTAGCTTTTGCTTGCAATACTCCATCAAGGAGAATCTTTAGAGAAGCCCATCTACTAATATTGCTATAAAGAATTAAAAGGAAAGCGCAATCCAGATTTTGAGTTTATTTCCATAATGTTCTATTTTATTTGTTGTTACTATTTTTGCTGTTTTGTCTACTAGTATGTTTCTAAAATAATGAGATGTCAATGTTGTTAGGATTTTTTCAGATGTGTTTACAATATTAGATGCAAGGAGAAAGGGTGCAACTATGAAATGAGTCTTATTTTGGTATTGGGGCAAAGGCAGGTCACAAAAGTTGTTATTGTCTTTTTTTTTTTTTGTATAATTCTATAATCATCAATAGAGGGTCAGCCTTGGAACAATTGGTAAGGCTACTCTTTTGTGTCCGGAAAGTTACAAGTTCAAGTCACAAAATAGTCTCTTTATAAAATACAAAAGGAAAGCTACGTACAATTGATAACCCTCACCCGACCCTTGCAAAGCTGAGAGTCTTGTGCACTATGTTTGTCCTTTTTGCCCTTAATTTCATCATCATCAATAACATCACCTTTCATCACCAAATCTTTCCATTTTCTCTTCTCTTCTTTTTTAAGTTACTATTCCAATGAGTTTGTATCATTTTTGGTATGAGAACTAGTTCTTTCGATCTTTGGGGAATGCCAACTACGAGGATGCAATATCAAATGGAAAGTATGAAGGAGAAATTACCAGCCATTGAAACCCACCTCACCCATATAGATTCAACTGTGTCTTGTCTAAATCAAAAACTTGATGAACTTGCTCAGAAACTTGAGGAAGTGAACTTGAGGCCTAACAGAATAATAGGGTACATTAGATACGTAAACTTTCTTTGGAAAGTTGATAACATTTATAGCCCTTTTGACTAGTGAGTATCTTAAGAAGACACAAGTGACTGCTCTAGACTCTAGTTTTCCCTATTGAGTACCGCGAACTTGAACAAATGTAGTACAACCCAAAATCTTAGCCATAAGATTATTAGAATTTCAAGTATCTAGATAAAAGTGAGGAAGACATGCTAGATGAGTTTTGGAATCTAAGACATGTGATGCCATCTTATGCATGCAGATGTCAGAATAGTTTCTGATGAAATACGCATGCTCTAATGGTGTTTAAAAGATGATCGTTTGTCCTTTTAGAGACTCCATTTTGCTGGGGTGTGTAGATACAAAATAATTCGTGGATAATGCCTTCTTTCTGAAAGTATGACAAATTTTTGCTAAAATATTCTTTTGCATTGTTAGAATGAAATTCCTTAATTTTAGTACCAAACTGATTTTGTGTCATACATTGAAAACGAGGGACAATGATATTAGGGATAGGAGGACCCTAGATACAAGTGCAAATCAACGAAGGGTACAAATAATCTAGCACCAATGATATTAGGGATAGGAGGACCCTAGATGTCACTATGAATTAAATAAAAGGAGTATAAGTTCTTTTATTGATAATTGAAAAAGACACACAGGTGTGTTTGGCATAGTCACACAAATCACAATGAAAACTTGCTATATCTATCCCTTTAAGAAAAGAAGGAAACATGATCTTTAAAGGTGTAAATGATGGATGACCCTAATGAAAATGATGAAACAAAATGACATCCTTTTTTGAAGATGATAGAAGTGACAAAGAAAGATTATTATTGCTGATAGATGATTGGTTTGAAGTTTCCATGTAATAGCACCATTCCCTTTCCTTACCAAGTCCAATCCTCTTTCCCAAACCTTGTCCTAAAATTCACTAAGGGGTAAAAATTGGCTATACAGTTCATGTCTACAATCATTTTCTGTATAGAAACAAGATTACTGAATAACTTAAAAACATGAAGAATACTTTTTAATAAGATTGACAAGTTAAGTTATATGCCTTCTATGTTAGCAACAGTGGTAAGGGACCCATCAGCAACAATAACTTCTCTATTACTTGGACAAGGAGCATAATTTCTAAATTAATTGGACCAATGAGTCATGTGGTACATGGTGCCTAAATATATTACCTATAAATGATAAAGATTTTTGCAAGGCATTAAATCCAATTGAATAAGAAGGATTATCTGGAAGCAAAAATGAACACAACACATATTTCTCCATTTGATACTTCATCAAGCTTACGAAACTTAGAAATAGGTTACGTGAGAGAGCTAATCAACTTGCATATGATGTTTTACTTAGTTAAAACAGTAACTTTTTTTTTTCAGGTTTAATATCTTTGCTACTGAATTCGCTTAGTTGCTACAATTTTGCTTGCTTATATTGAGTGACGTGGGCTAGAAGCCTTCTGTTGGTTTCCCTTATTGCTCCACTCGCTTGGGGCTTTACCATGCAATTTCCAACAACATTCTTCGGTTTGTTTTAATTTCTTATAGTATATACATCAAAGGCTATCTTTGAGGTCTCTATTACCATATCTATTTTACACTCCTTTTGGTCAACTTAGCTCTTCCATGTTTCGTACTTTTATTTGGCACTTTTGTTGACACTTTTCTAGTAATTTCTGCAATAACATTCATTGTTGAATTCTCTGTAGTTTGTGGTTCAAGCATCACAGTTCATCTACTTTCTTTAGCTCTAACAAGTGAGATTTTCTCATTTAGTGATGAGACGTCTTCTTTTCCTAAAATTTGCTATCATATTTGATCAAACTAAGGATTCAGGCCTCTAAGAAAATAATACACCCTAGCATTTTCAGTAAAAGATTTTACTTTAACAAAACAATTACTACACTCTAGGCCAACAGTTCTATAGGTATCCAATTCCTACCACTAACTTTGTAATAGATTGGCATATTTGTGACTAATTTTCCCTTTTGCCTTGTTCTAGCTTTTACCTTCATTTCATACACCTGAGCAACATCCTTAGCCTTGGAGTAAGTTTGTCGAATAACCTCCCAAATCTCTTTCGTTGTTGGCAGAAACATACAGGTGTCACTAATTTCAGGTGTCACAGAACTCCAAAGCAATGACATAATAAGGGAGTCCTCTGCATCTCAAGCTTCGAAACTTGATTCTCCTTGCTTGAGACTAGTTCCCAATAGGTGACTCAGTTTTCCTTTACCCCCGAGGATGGTTTGTACTAGTTGAGGTCACTTTAGATAGTTCTTACCATTTAATCGGTATGTTGTTATAATATTTGGAAGCTCACCTTTTGATTGAACTTCTTTAGAATTTTAGGTGGGTTAGTGATAAAATTAATTTCTGCAATTTCAGACATGGCTTTTGTTACTAGAGTTTAAATTAGCTGAGGCTATGATTAGGATTTAAAGCAAAAAAGAAATCACAGTGATGAAAAGGAATAGGGTTTGGTTGGAAAAGTGCAACAATGAAGGTTGGACGATGACTAGAGATTGCAGCAATAGAGGCTGCTTGAAGTTGCAATGACAGCAGCTATAAATTTTCCTCAAAAACCCAAAAGCTCTTATACCATAAGGAAAACATAGGAGAAAAGGCTCATCTTATTATGAACAATGTATAGGGTATTTATATTTTCCAAAAAAAAGTGTATAGGGTATTTATACACGTACAGCTTGCACACCTAAAAATGAAAATAAAAACCTTCCTAAATTTACTACCTAAAACATATGAATCCCACTAACTGGGGAATATATAATCTTCACACTGAATAGGCATACCTAAGCGGGCTGACCAATAAAATCCTTTTTACATATCTAAAGAAAATAGTTAGTACTCATCAAACTAATAAATTACCTACAAATTTTTTGTTTTATCACGTATGTTCAATCACTAACACAATATTCGATGTCTTCAAAGTGTTTTTGTTTTTCCTTTTTAGAACATAGTCCTCTTTCAAAGTATTCCTTCCAAGCCTCTACTACCAATCTTGAGTAGAGAGTCTAACAAAACTACAAGAATCTTTAATTCCCTCCAAAAAAGAACATTAAACTTTGTCGATAAGTCTGTAGACCTTAATCAATATTCTAATAAAGATTTAGAACGCCTGTAGATTGAGCAATTACTACTATAATTACCAAAAAACTGTCAAGACATAATCCAAGCGAAGAAAGTAAAATGAGATAGTTGATCATTGAAATGAAGAGAACTCACAAGAAGCATTTGTTTAGAGGTCAGAATATGCACAATCCAAAGCAAGATAATAGACATTAAAATGAAGTTAAGCAAATTTTACCACCTTTCTGGACAAGGCTATAAGCATAAACAAAAACAATACAGAAATGAGACATAAATTAATCCAAATCAAATTATGTGAATGTATATTTAGTCAATGATTCATGTGAAGAAAAGGGCATGTTAATGACTGATGAGTTTCATGTTTGGGACATAAAACTGACCTAAAAATTGATTTGCATCGTCAAATTGTAGAGTTCTATCATCTTGGAGGCAATGATAGGTGAATGAGTTCTTGTATAGGTTTTGGCAGGCCGGTACTGTCTGCATAAAGAAAAAATATAAGCTATGTGAGTATATGACAAATGCTAATCAATAAGCAAATGTTTCATTGCATAAAACTTAATAGGCATGGAAATGAATTACAATGGATGAATATCAAAAAGGGCAAAACAATGAGGAAATATTTCACATTGAAGGCACTGGAACGAGTAGCAATATAATGTAATTTGATCCTTCCTTTCCAAACTTGTTCCTTTCACCAATATGTCACTAATATCAAGTCTGGTGAATCCAAGAGTGTTACCATTGAAACCAAATGAAAGCAATAGTTGCTTCACCTGACAACTAAACTACACATTAGAACTAATTCACAACCTAAGACGACTTACACTAGGTCCTACATATGAATGTTTATCACAACAAAGAAAATTTAGCAATGCAATAAATCAAGTGGAACTTGATGCGACATTTTTTATCTCGTATAAACTTAGCCATTTCCTTGTCTCATGAAATATAGTACAAGTTTTGACTAAAACCAACAACCTCACCTAAGCGTAAAAACATTCAAACATAATTTCGAAATATAAATGGAATTGCACACATTTAAATATCCATATTGTGCCAAAGCTTTCATCCTAACTAATTTCAAAAAACAAAAGATACAATAATGTGATTAGACCAATAGTCAAACAAGTTCACAGACAACTAGATAGCATCTATTCAACTAATCTCCCATGGTGACATTGAGGTTAAAGATAACAATTACATAGCTTCCTGAATATTAGTGCCTGCAAAGGTCCCTACCGCCCAACAAATATAGAAAGTCTTCTCGAAAATTAATAATTCAGTATTCATCAGCCAATCCAATCTTGGTGCATAAAGCATCAACTGATTGTTTATGGGTGTTATCCAATACAATGATCTTCGGTGCCCATCACCAGTTGCTTAAATGACATTCTCATCCATCATTGGCAAGCAATGCAATCGTTGACTCTTCTTCAATCTATTAATCTCATTCAGAGTTAGTTTATCCAAACATTGAAAGGCTCAAGATACCAACTACTTATCCTCAATCACAATTTCTACAGCAGCAGACCACTTGATCGATCTACCCTCTAAATCGTTGTTTCCACAGTACAACAGAACCAATTCCCCTGAAATAAAAAAGCACTGACCCTATCTTCTCCTCACACAAGAACTAAGTTTAAATCACTTAACCATCATCAGATAAACAAACACAGAAATATTTCTGTAACCAAAAAAACTTATGCATTAAATGAATCCCATCAAATTCAACAACGTACATAACGACCAACTCATACAACGATGACACCAGACTAAGCAAAAGTATAGAAAACGATAAAGCAACGAGCTTTTACATTGAGAACGCGAGAAATCCCCTGGGCCTTGAGTAACTCAGAACGGGAAGCGTTGTCGTAGCTACCCAAGTAAAGGAAATCTGGCAAGATCTCGGAAGGGAAAGCACTGATATGGAGGGGAGATTTCTCGGCGGCGTCCGCCATGCGGTGGCCGCAAATCCCACAAACCTCGCCTTCCTCGTACTTGTGGTAGTGCCCACATACTACACATGGGTTCTCTCTTTCTCTCTTCCTCATAATCCAAATATCAACAATCAACCACCAAACCAACCAAATCAGAGATGCCAAAAGCTTCGGTCTAAGCAAGGCCTCCAAAATATATATTACAAAGAGAATGTTATTTGATGGTGAGAACAACGGAAAAGTGGTTATCTTTATCCTTCAATTTGTATCTGACAAAGAACACAGGAGCAGAGCAGATACAAAGACCTGAGCTTTGGGGCATACAGAGAAGAAAGAAGAAGACAACATTTTCACAAAATCAAAGTAATAAATTTAACATGCGAGAGAAGAGAATCTGAAAGAGTGGTGAAGGCGTTAGCGTTCCTTGTTGCGGATTAACGTAATAATAAAGTAATAATGAATTCCTGCTTTCGAGATTTCATACAAGGTATTTGGTTTGCCGACTTTGGGACTGACACGTGACATGTACTGCTTCTTGTCCGCATTCGTATGGTTCATCTCCGGATGATGTGAAAATTACCAGCTAATCCAATAATTGAAAAGACGGATGAATTAGAGCAATCATGACATTACAAAGAAACTACTGGTCGTATTTATCAATAATGAAACAGATATTGGATGTTGATAGTGCTAAATTTGGTCGTATCATTAAAATTCAACCTCTCTTTCAATATACTTCACAAATTATTTATAAGGATCCCTAGATAGAGAAATGCCACATGTATGACTTTTGAAGTAGGACATGATCACGCCTGTTAGAAACACATAGTGGCGGCATGGATCAAAGGATAACATTTCATCATGTGTTTAATGTTATGAGTCAACTCTGTAAGAGCATACCA
Organism: Erythroxylum incrassatum; assembly: GCA_026546855.1. Lineage (NCBI taxonomy): Eukaryota > Viridiplantae > Streptophyta > Magnoliopsida > Malpighiales > Erythroxylaceae > Erythroxylum > Erythroxylum incrassatum. The sequence continues at coordinate 3,889,574 of JANVCL010000009.1, forward strand.
AACTTGTCATAAAATACTTCTCTAGGGCAACTTGTTATAGACAACATTAGGTTGCTTTTGTTATAAACATTATATTGTATGAAGCTCTTTTAAAAGTTTTTTTTTAAATAACAGTTGAACAGTTATTTGATAAAAATTTTACTGACATAAGCTCATCCAAACAGACACTTACTTTCCTCCTTTTAGGCAAGTCCGAGTATAGTTTTGGCAATTACACCAACTTATGATCAATAGGGCATAGCGCCCTTTTACTCTGTTTGACTTAAGGAGTCATACATAACGGGTCGACCTTAGGTAAGGGCAGGGTGGGCACCTACCCAGGGCTATCCTTATAAATGATAAAATAGGGCATATTTTTATCCTTATAAAAAATAAAATAAAACAAAATAAAGTCTACTCTTGATCTCATAAAGAACAATAAAAAGAGACTATATTTTGTTTATTTTTATTCTATATGAGGGTCTAACAAAGGCAAAAATAATTTTTTTTTTATTTTGCGCAGAGCCCATAAAATATTGGGAACGACCCTGATACATAATAGTTTTATTATTTATATTTCCATTTTATGACCTGCATTTTTTACTTTGTGCTTTCAACCTTCTATTTTGAACTTAGGTTAGTTTCCTAGTAAGGTGTTCCTTTATCACCCATGATGTTTCGTAGTATGTTTAGTTGTCTAGTATGGTATTCCTTTATTACTTGCATTCTTGGCTTTGTATCCGTTAGATTCCTTGCTTGGGTACTAGGTGGTTATAGCATCATGCTTTTTATTATATATTAAGATAAATCAAAGATACATATTTTGAGTTTGTTCTTTTTATGGTACTTGACTAACACTTATTGAATTGTCAATAAGTGAATTTAGATCAAATTTAAATGTCATCATGAATAAATCCATATTAAGATAAATCAAAGATAGATTGAAAATATATATCCATTCATAAATCAAAATAAATCAATACAATCAAAGATAAATACTAGGGTTTTTATCTAAACATAAAAAATAATTAGCTACTAATCATTTTTAATTCAAAAAAACAATAAACAAAACCAAAGAAATCATTACATAAATAATTCTACATAAAAATCTTAGTGTTGTTCATAGCTTGATCCGTTAAGATAATCGCAAATCTTGATTTTTTAAATGAAAATGGATTCAAAACTGACCTCTCAAAGGTTTATGGACCTCTCAATAGCTAACCTTAACATTTCATGGTTCTCTTTATTTCTGTTCTAATAAGCACAAGGTTTGAGGTACGACCTTGGGTCATATTGCTGTTTCGAATTTACTCAATGCCATAAGGTCTCTCTCCAAACTATGTTCTAGCTTATGCTTTCTTCTACACCTAACCATTATTGGATAGAGTCTAGCACGCGGTTGTGTTCCAAACCATATTCAACAAAGTTTTTTTTTCTCTAGTTTTTACAAGAAATAGGCTCCAACTCTTTGATAAATCTTATCCCAAGGTCAAATCTCCTCGATTACCTAAAATATAAAGAGAACTAAGTAAATTGCATTAATTTAGTATAAACACTAAGCAAATTACTAATGTGTGTGTATATATATATATATTTCAATCATGTCAATATGCATATCATTTTATCAAAGTTAATAAAGGCTAATGTGTTTGCTACCTTTGTCTCCTTCCTTGATATAGAGCTTTGAATTTTTGACCTTTTTGATCTTATCTATTTTTTAGTGTTTTAGAGAAGAGGCATAAGCAAGGTTCAGGTTTCTCTTAACCCCTTTCATACGATGGATTCTAAGCATGGTGTACTCATGCATTAGCCTATCATGATCACATATTTGGAATATTTTATCAAGTTTCATCACAGTTTGTTGTTAGGCCTCTTCTTCTAATTATGTTAATTTGATAGATGACACTTTAAGGTCTTTGATTCAAAATTATTTTATATGTTGAGCCAACAACACCCAAAAGGGAAAGAATTAAGTGATTTAACTAAAAATCAATTATGAAAAATTAATCAAACAAATACTTAAAAAGGATAAACAAATCACAAGTTTAAAAAGAAAGTAAAAACAATCATAATCTGTAATCGACAAATTGTTTAAATCTTAGTATGTTCTTTATTAAACTAGAGACAATAACAAAGGCAATAATATGGTATTCCTAGTCACTTCAAGTTAGTAACTCTATAATCTTGTGTAACACCCACATACCTCCTGGAAGGATATATGTAGCGCCCCCTTACCGCAGAGTACGAACCGGGACGCCCGAAGGTCATTCCGGTACATATCCTACGATAAAGGCGCAATACGCTCGATCACTACATTTACTCCACCTGGCATCATTTGAATATTTACTATAAAGCATCAATCGAATTCACATTTTTGAAACCAAAAGTTTCCTCATTTCATAACTCAAAATTAAAACTTTACAATGTCACCTTCAATCCTTAATATACATATATCTACAAAGTCTAGTACAAGGTCTCCATAAAACTGAGGAACTATACATGACAAACTAACTATGTCATCCAAAAATGTTCCAGCTGACCGACCTTTGCGCCATAGCTACTGCAATGCACACTTTACGTGGTAGTGGAGCCACTCTATTCTCTAACTGTCTATCGGTCCTGAAAACAATATTGCAATTTTGCTGAGTTTTGCAAACTCAATGAGTTAACCATCATCGATGGT
>JANVCL010000009.1:3916686-3936252 GCA_026546855.1 Erythroxylum incrassatum
CCGCTGCAAGTAATGATTTCTTAAAAGTTTTGAAATCTACCGTTTTTCCAAACAAAGCATGTTTTCTTTTTCCGATCTAACAGACCATTCTCGATAATATCCCAAAGATTAATATGTTTGGATTCTATAAAAAGCCGCCTGTCCTTCCAATAATGATAATCCTCACCATTGATCGCACGAGGTCTTGTGATCGAGGCACCTTTAGCTATAAAAACATATGATTCAGCCATGGATCTTTGTCTTCACTTTGTAAAGGAGGTTCTTAGAAACTAAGCTCTGATACCAACTGAAGTAAATCACTTGTTAATATAGGAATTACGTAAAGTATATAAAATACACAAGAAGGGGGTTTAAATTATGTAATCTTTTCGAAATTATTAATCTTTTGAGATTTCATGAATATCTTTACAACTATCAGATGAATACCAAAGATACTCTACTAACTTTGATAAGTATTTGAATCACAAGCAATTTTATCTACTCGTCTAACATTAGGAAAACTAAAGTATAATAGTTAGAGAATAGACGCCGCGATTTTATACTGATTCACCCCAAACATCGGGCTACGTCCAGTCCTTAGAGTTATCTAAGATTTCACTATACTCTTCAACTTTACAAGTATTCTTTTCGCTCTTCCAGAGCCTCTTCAAGTCTCATTCACAAAGTATTCTTTCTGCTATCTTAGCCTCTCAGGCTCTAGCCTTTTCTTTCTCTCTCTAAGAAAGATAGTTTGAGCTTTTCTTTGCACTTTGAATACAGAAATTTTCTAAGTATTGTACAATCAGAATTTTCTCTCTTGTAAAAGAACGTTATTTTAGTCTTCGACTAGGACTAGTATTTATAGCCAAATTCTTCAACTGTCTTCTTAAGAAACTGCTTCTTGAAACTGTTTTTTAGTTGAGTCTTGTAACTGACTCCAACTAACTAACCGTCTGACGTTCTAAAGTATCTTCCTTTTTGTATCGTCTAATTTTGTCGCTTCGTTTGTTATTCGCACTTCGTCTGTGATGATGTGTATCATCTATTGCTGACGTATCATCTGGGATGACTAAGTGTTACTTACATTTTTCTGCACACCTAACAAATTTATCAAAAAATTTCATATATTTCCAAGATTATTATTATTTGATTGTCATCAAAGTTAATAGAAGTAAAGTCTTCTTAACTTAAGAAAGGAGTCCAAAAAAATGAATTATACATATTCTGTAACCTTTTTCCTGTTGCTTTATAAACGAAATCAATGTTAGTAATAAACTGAAAAATGTTTTCTGTCCTTACTTCATTCACAACTTCATCAAATATCCCAAACAAAGTCTCAGTATTTTGTAACAAGGTCAGATGCATCAATATATTTCAAAAACATATAGCCATTTGAAGAATAAACCAAAAAATTTATAATAGGCTCTTGTCTCCTATTTATCCAACCATCACACATAATTGAACATCCATAAGTATCCCAATTTACTATTCTTCAGCAAATAACTTCTAATTTCAGAAACAGTACAACTCAAAAGTTTACCTCTTAAGTCATCAATGGAAGGACCTTGTATCCTTGATCATAAGAGGCCATTGCATCTATCATAGGTTGATAATAATAAGATTGAGAAGCATTGAATGACGAACCTGTATCATACCACTGTCTAGCTACTGTCATATCAACATTGTGAGCCACAACTCTTGATTACATTACACTATGAATTGAAGGTTGGGCTCCAGGAGTTATTCATGGTGCAAAGAAACTAGTCATATGCCTTCTTCTCTTCCTCATTTCAGATTCTTCTTGAGCCTGAGATGGAACACTACCAGTGCCACTACCACCACTACCACTACCACTTCCACCTTACATTTCCAAAATCACCACGAAAACTAGAAAACGAACTTCCACTACTAATTTTAAAATTCAATCTTTCCCTTCTATTTCTCTCATATTAATATTCATCAAGCAATGTTTTCATATGCCACTTTACATCATGACTTATTTTTTTACAAGGTTCCACATCTCCTTTAACCCTAGCTAAATGTGTTTTTGGTAGGGTGATTCCTCCACCTTTCAAATACTTGCTACAAAACAAGCAAATGATATAGTTCCTCATACCGGGAACTAATGCAGCACGAACCACTAATGCAGCACGAACCTAAGCTAGATCATTGAACCTTCTTGAAGTGGATTGATCAAGAGTACTTGAACTTTCTTCCATTTATCTGTACACATAAAAATAAATAACAAATAATTTAAGTACACAATATGCATATCCATCTTATATAATATAACTCATTCTATATGATTACATTACACACAATTCAATTTCATGGAACACAATTCACTATAAGTCAAAAGCTAACAATTCAAAACAATCAACATATATAATAACACAAAACATACATCAATAATTTCTATTTCCAATAATAATTCCATTTCCATTTCCAACCATTTATAATTCCATTTCCAATAATCACAATACATTCATAAACGAATTTTCGTTTCTAACAATTTCCAATTCCAACAATCACAAAACAATCATAATTTCATTTCCATTTCCAACAATTTCCAATTCCAACAATCACAAAACAATTATAATTCTATTTTCATTTCCTTCCATTTACAACAATTTCCAATTCCAACAATCACAAAACAGTCATAATTCCTTTTCTATTTCTTTCCATTTACAACAATTTCCAATTCCAACAATCACAAAGCAATCATAATTCTATTTCCAATTCCAACAATTTCTAATCCCATTTCCAATAATCATAATTCATTCATAAACCAATTTCCATTTCTAACAATTTTCAACAATTTCCATTTCCAACAATCGCAAAACATTCATAATTCCAATTGAATTTCCAACAGTCACAATACATTCATAAACCAATTTCCATTTTCAACAATTTTCAATAATTTCTAATTCAATTTCCAACAATCACAATACATTTATAAACCAATTTCCATTTCTAACAATTTTCAACAATTTTCATTTCCAACTTTCACAAATCATACATAAACAATTTTCATTTCTAACAATTTCCAACAATTTCAATTCAAAGTTTCACAAATGAGGATCAAGTTGAAGGGCATGTTATGATTTACATAATTGCCAAATAATGAATGACATATCTTATACAATTTTTCATACATATATATTCATAACATTATGATCAAGTTGAAAAATATATTCATAACATGAGGATCAAGACGAAGGATATAGCTTCTATGCAAAAAAAATTTTCCTTATTTAAAGCTTTGAATCTTCTATTCATTCTAACAAACCACATTATTAATTGACAACATTAATAAGTGTAAGCATAAATGATTGGAATCTACAAGTCTACAACATATTCACAATTTGACAACAAATAGTTCTTTTCGGATACATTTATTACATCACTACTTTGTACTTTCACACATTACCAATTATAAATATTTATGATACCCTACACATATATATTACCAAATAATTAAAGTTTAACATATTTTATACTCAATTAATTATTTACTTAAAACTAAAACCCAAATAGGCAAATATTATTATTAACTACAACCGAATTATTATTAATTTCCAATTACATAATTTTATACTCAACCAATTTCACAATTTTACATTTAGGTTTAAATGTTGATTATCAACTTTCAATTTTGATAATCAACATTGTTAAGCCGTGCATAATACATACATATCATTCATCCAAAAACTTACCATAAATATAAACTTAAACCATTCTTTAATTCAATATAACCAATACATCATTCATCGTGAATTCAACTCCATTTCCATTTCCAAAATTCCAAATGACAGTACTATAATCACTAATTTCCATTTCCAAATTCATTCAACATTTTCATTTCCAAATTCCAACCCACCCAAATAAGAAAAGCAACCACCCACAATACCATAACAAAACCACAATCCACAATACCAGAACCAATATCATTCAACATTTTAACAATTCAACTTCATTTATATTCCACAATACCACAACCGACCAAATATATGCAAAACATACATCTCAGAAAATGTCCATATTCTAAAATTTTCACAAATCCAACATCCAATCAAATTATCCAACACAATAAATAATGCAATTAAGATTTAAGCAGGAAAATATTTGATAACTCAAAAAACACACCTCAAAAAATTTTACAAGCTTCGAATCTTCGGGTTGGTACTGGCCAGGTCATCGAGTTAGGCCTTCACTAAGGGGTCAGATCGCTTCGGGTTGCACAATTAGCGGTGCGACGCTGCAACGATCTCTCCTCCTTCAGACGTGCAGTGCTAACGACGGTGGCGTCTTCAGGGGAACAAAGACGTGGCGGGCCGAGGGACAATCTCTGTTCTCTAATGCTGGTGTGGATATGGGAGGATGAGAGCGTGGATCTTTATCCGTCAAACCATTCACCAGTCGAAGATGAAGACGACAAAGAGAGAGAAAGAGAATGCGACGGTGGTGAAGAAGTGAGGCGGTGAGACTGTGAGAGCAAGAGAAACAAAAAATGAGAATGTGGAGACTGGAATCTGGATCTGGAGATAGAGAAGAAGACGAGGGGACAGACGGAGAAAAAGAAGAAGGCAACGGAGACAGAGAGAGAAGGAGAAGAAGGTGATGGAGAAGGAGAAGGGCAAGCGAGAAGGTTCGAGCGGTTTGAAGAAGTAGGCAGCATCTGGAAGGGGAAGGGGGAGGGGGTTGGGTAAATTTAGGTTAAATTTTTAAAATTTGCAAAGAAGTCATTGGGCTGACCGAAAACCTACGGTACCGACCGATATTCAAAGCCGATACTGTAATAACGGATACCATTTCGTTCCACAGCTGGTATGGTATGTATCGACTAGTACGAAACGATATCCGTAAGTTTGATTAATACTCAAAAAAGGAAATACATAAACAAAAGATAAAATCCCAAAAGTAGCTCCTAAGTGCCTTAATTTCAAGATTCTTTCACACACTGATATTCTCCTGGCAGTTGCTGTTAAGTCACCAAAGTTACAAAACCGGCCAAGCGACATTGCTTTCACTTAAGCACAATGAATGAATGGCTAGATACTATGCAAGTAACATAACGGGCACACTGTCAACACCTTAACATCAAACAATCACCAAATGTATAGCATTCAAACAATGACATTTTGTCTCAACTCTTGTCTCTGTATTAGCAACACATCATCAAAATTTATGTAGCCACTAGTTACAAGAATAATGCTTCATGAGCAAGTAATAATTTTTAAACTGTCATTTATCCTAAAACGATTAGGTGGCTTGTCCAGTACCCATAGTGGCTCTCCAATCGATATCTGATCTAGTTGGAAAATTTCCATGGATCTAAGCCGATTGCCCTTTTTATCAAAAAGCTTTAACTCAACATTAATAAATATAAGCAGTGGAATTATTTTTAAATCAATTTATTAAAAATTTCGACAACATAACGACTACATTTTGATATTCCCAAAATTTTGAAACTTCTTGTAAAAGTTTGAAACACATATATTCACACCAAGTTCTTCGGTATAAATTTTGGACTTCAAGTCTACTCATAAGCAATCTCAAACAATAAATCAATTGATTTTTAAGAAAAGATAAAAACATATTCATGCATTTAATTTAAAAACCTTCGTAAATATGTGATCTTTACACAAAATTACTCAAAACATATTTATAAATGTGCAACAGCTCTTAAAAAGTATTTATAAGGCAATAATGCCTACACAGCAACACGTGATAAAGCTAACTACTCGAGAGGTGGAGGCCCTGCTACTGAAACCCTTGAATGTAAACTTGCGAGGATTTATTTTAAAAATAGAAAATAAAATGTGAGCTAAACGAGCTCAAAGAGGGTTAACTTTTCTGTTCAAATCATATTTAACAATTTAAACATCCTTAAAACAAATTCATTTCATTTCGTATGATACAATACAAATATAAAATATATATGCTAAGAAGCACGGACACGACAAAATGGAGTAGTGTCCGCGTGTCGGACATGTATCCATGTTGGATACAGACACCCACAAAGAGTGCATATATATGCACTTGAGAGGGGCTTATAAAGTACAAAATATGTATGAACTATCAAGATATTAGAAATCTTGAAACACATCAATCAATATATATATCATATTATGAATTCTGAATTTTTTCTTAATTTTAAATTTTAATATATATATATCGTGTTCGTGCCCACCAAATTTTATAAATTGGTGTGTCCCTATGTCCATATCCGTGTCGTGTCACGTGTTGCATGTCCATTTCCGTGCTTCTTAGCATATATGTTTCCTGAAACCAAATTTTGTCAAATCACATATGACGCCCTAGGTATAAAGTCACGAAGTTAGTTCCGCATCACTTACTGGCGACTGGTTAACCACTAGTTAAGGAATTGGTTCTATATTGTTTACTCGTAATAGGATGACCGCTATAAATTGATAGTTACGGAGTTAGTTCCACATCACTTACCGATGACTAATTAACTGCTAGTTACGGAGTTAGTTCTATATCGCTTACTCGTAATAGGTTGACCGCTATAAATTGATAGTTACGGAGCTAGTTCTACATCGCTTACTCATAGCAATTTTGGCTATCACTATATATACTCCATACGTGCAGAGAGAAACTCACTAGACTACTAACAAACACAATACCACCTGCTGTTAGTAACTGACGCCCTTCAAACACTAGCATACATGATTAGAATACTCTAACCAATATAATAACATGTATAAAAGCTAACAGTGTACCATAAGCTAAAAACTTTTTTTTTCTTAGTACTTTACCTTTCGGCATAGAATTTACACCACTTAGTAAATGAAAAGCAACTCCTACATTTACAACTCATATTATTTCGAAATCAATTATGAGCGGATTTTATATTAGTAACCATACTAATAAAACTCATGATCATATAATTTAAAATCATGTCATCAATTCTTTTGCAAAGAATTATTCATATAAAACAATTTAAATGCACTAACTATTTTTTCCATAGTTTTTATTTTTCTTAAAGGACATATTAATTCTAAACCTTCGAAACTCTCGAAATCCACCTGTTTGAATTTATTTTTGATCTATTTCAGTACAATTAGACTCTAATACCTATTTCGGATATTTTCAACTTTTTTTAATATTAAGTCCCCAATATCACTATTTAAGCAGAAATAGTATTCACCCAATTTTGTCATTCATCCAAAAATATTATTCATCAAAAATGAAAATTTATATTCAAATAAAAGGAAAAGTTCATAATTTTACAGTCATGATCAATGCTTATTTACAGCTGATGTTAAATTGACATTATTGAATATGTTCATGATCCAGTAGGTTTCTGAACAAGTATAATACTGGACAGTTTGTACATGAACACAAGTTCCCAATGGCGACTCTTCTTTCATCCTAGCCATTCAATACCTTGGTTGTCACATGACTTCTAGGCTGTGCATGCTTCGAGGGATGATTTGGCAAGCCATAACAAGCCTGGATCATTCCGCTTTAACACGATATAGGTTTCCACTTTACCAACTTCATCACAGATAACATCTTCACTAAATCCAACCAAATGCAGAATTTCCATTGCAGCTGGAATCAAAAGAAGCCGTTCAGGAACATAATCCAAATAACATCTGCCAGCTATAGCAAGCAAACAAATATGACATCCTCAAATTGACATAATTTGAACTTTTGAAGTCTCATTTCTGTAGTGGATATCATTCAACTTTAACTTCAGGGAAACAAAATAAGAAAGACAAACCTTTGTGATTGGTTACATTTTTCTGCATTAAAGAGTTGGCCTGCATTACAATTGAGACAATTTGATCAGAGGACTAAATAAGAATTTTGTTAAGACTAGAAAAGATCCCAAAGGCAGTAATAATCATGCCTTTCGAAGTCTCCTGAATTTCAGCTCATTTGGGTGTTCAATCACATTCCTACAACAGTTGAAATAATTCATGCTTCATTAATAGCAGGAGACCAGGAAAAGAAAAATCTAGAATCAGAGTATTAGCACAGCGTCCTTGTACCTATGCTGGGGGATAAACATTTGTATATCAATAATTCAAACAAAGATAAATAAGAATTTATACCTGATTATCTTCAAAAGAGTTTGCATAACCATAGTTGCATCAGGAGAATTTAGTTCAGATCTCAGTGTGTCCATGGCCTTCTGCAGACGGCCACAAACAGCAGTAACTGGGTCTTGGATTCTCTTAATTTCTTGATCATCTGGATCTGGTTCATCAATCAGCATATTTGATAATTTCTGAGAGGGTACTGAAGTATCATCACAATCAAGCTCTGACTGCACAATTACTTGTTCTTCACATTGATGAGGACCAGGTTCTATAGAAGCCTTATTAATGTGGGCTTCATCTCTTAAACCGTCCCCCCCAATTTCCAAATCAACTGGATGAGGTTCAAAAATGGTCTTCCTAAGCCCCACTTCATTGTTCAGGTTCCCCATCTCCTGCCGGTTCATATTTAATTATAATAGAAAGAATTACACTTGAAATTCAGAATGATACAGAAAGGAAACTTGTCAATAATGATAATCATACCTCACCAAGTGCCTCGAATTTCTTTACATCAGGGCATTTGATCACATTCCTGCCACCAATTGGAGGAAATTCAAACATTTACTAGTATTGAATAGCAGGAACTCGGTGAACAAGAATCTAGAGCATCCAGTAAATTTTTTTTGACAGTTGTACTTTCTGCAATGAGCTGTTATATAGTTATTGGAGGCTCCTTAATAGGATCATCTATTAAGGAGCTGTTCTAAACTTCAAGGCACCTTGATATACATAACCGACAAAAATAGAATAAACAATCAAGTTAGAAAAAGCATACCTGATTATCTTTAAAAGAGCTTGCAGGTCCACAATTGCTTTCACAGGTTTAATTTCAGCTCCCAGTGTCTCAATGACCTTCTGCAAATGATCACAAACAACAGAAACAGGATTTTCAACTCTCTGTATATCTAGATCATCTGGATCCGGCTCATCATCTTGGTCAGGTTCAGTGTTGGACTTAATAGACCCCATCCTCCTGTACAGTTTCTCCTTTCCCTAATGGTGGAGAATTGTCATTATCATGTTCATTAAGAAGTACTAAAGAAGGACAACAAATGAAACTGGAGGAATCCCACAGAAAGCAATGATCATACCTCACAAAACCTCTTGGATTTTATTGAATTAGGGTGTTCAATCTCATTCCTGTCAGCAATGTGAAAAACTTTTAAGCAGCCATAAATGCAGGAAACAAGCCAGAACATGAAAGAAAAAGCATCACAAAATAATATTTGTGCAATGTCAACTCTCACTAGGGCTTTACAAGCACAACAATTTGTTACAATAATGCTCCTCAACATAATAAACAATATCAAATAAATGACATCACCAAGTTAGAAAAAACATACTTGATCTTCTTTAAGAGAGTTTCAAGGTTCATAGTCGACTCTGTAATTTCAATTTCAGTTCTTAGTGTCTCAATGGCTTTCAGTAGACGACCCCACACAGCAGTCAGAGACTCATAGCATTTATGTCTTTCTACATCATCTGGATCTGGGTCATCAATTTGCATATTTGATGAATCCCACGAAGCCACAAGCCCATTATCAGCATTAGGCTCTGAGTAGAGAAATTTTGCATGACACTCATCTGAATCAAGTTCTTTAGAAGCCTTATTGATATAAGCTTGGTCTCTCAATTTATTTGGCCTTGCTTCCATGTCATCTGGATCAGGTTCATCAATATCATAGCTGGGCTCCATCTTACTGCTCAGTTTCTCCATATCCAGATGGTAATTACCCTGAAAACCATCAGCATCATGTTAATACATATCTTGATCAAAAGAATGTTCATTAGGGTCCGACTCATGATTAGGTCTCAAACTTCTTTCAGTATGTTTATTTACTCTTACAGGCAAGATTAAACTAGAATCATCAGGATCAGGTTCTCCTAGCAATTCAGTTTCCATTGAACCGTTTACAGGAGCATTTGCTAGACGCCGGCATGCAGCTGCCACTGAAGCTTCACGAGCACTTGCTAACTGATCTGACATACTTCCCCCAAGCTTCTGAGAGACGCTTCTACTCTCTGCAACATAGAAAGTTTCAGCATCACGTTCAGGATGTTTGACTCTGCTCAAGTTATGTCCCCTTGATTTCGTCCAATCCAAACTAGCAGCTTCTTGGTTGAGCTGTGCCAGACATTTTAGAGAGAAGTAATTTAACTTCAACAAGGTTTACGGAATAACTGTACCTTCAAGCATAAAACAAACTCAAGACTTTACCTGTTTATCCAGAGCATAGAAGTTTGCATCATGCTCAGAATATAGCATGTGAGCCTGAATGAGAAGAAAATTTGTTCATTTTCCAAAAGATTCACTAGTTTCATTAAAAGGATGTATACTTAAATAAAATTAATTATTTTACGTATTCATTCTGATGGAAAAGAATGTGTTTCTTTGTAAAACCCTCTAATAAAAAGTAAGAACAACAATACGAGCATTTAATTGAGAAGTTGATAGTTCATGTCTAGAAGCAATATCAAAAAAAAAGATCAATTCTTTTGGACATACAAGTTCATGCAGAAGAGTTTTCTTTATGCTTTCATATTTTCGGAAGCCCTTGAGGTCATCAGTTCGAAGACGCAAAGATATCTCCTCTCCATGGTTCTGCAACAACAGCAATTAGAGTCGGCAAGAATACTATAACATTTAGATAATCAAATACTTACCGCAGCTACACAGGCAAACTCTGCTACAAATTAGTAGTTACCTTGTTGTAACCAAGAATGCACTTGGGGCTTACACCTACATAACCAACTGGAGCCATCTCAGTCATGATACCTATACGCCAGTGATGCTTTGAAAGATAAACATTAAGAGGATGAGATACCTGAAGGATGAATGGATAAGGTATCCTTATTAAATAGAAAAGATTTGTCTAGTGTTACCTTGTTCATAATCGCAATAATTCCAGGATCTGCAGCAAGCATATGCATTCTTTTCAATGCCTCTGAAGCTGGAGGGTTCAACTGAAAAGAAGCAAGAAGCAAGTATACAGTTGAAAATTTGAAATTTACAATCAAGATGCCCTTTGCACTTAAACACATCTCTATTTTATAAATTAATGATATTTAATGCAATTTCAGCTGCTTTATGTACTCCGATGTGACGGCACTCTAATGGTAGGTATTACTGTTTTTTCATTCATGATTATTAGATCATCCTCTATATGCAACAATTAGCTGTTCTGGCTAGAAGTTGCATGGAAATAGTCAATCTGATTAATTTAAGACCAAAAGCAAACCTGTTACAGTGACGTTATCTAACCAGGTATCATTATGGACATGCAAATACCACCTGTAGTAAATAAGGATTAAGCTTTGGTACAAAGGCCAGTCTTGCCTAACACTCAAAAAAGTGGTGAATTGGTGCGTACACAGGAGCCATTGTGAAAAATAATGAAATTTCATCCAGTATCAATCAACATATATTGTTTAATCAATTACGGCTCTGTGCTCCTTTACGGCAAAAGATAGAAAATACAATAAAAAAACATACCTCAACCCCAGGAAGCTGAAGTGTGCGGAAATCACAAAATATATAAGGTCCTTGTGGAAGTTTTAATGTAGCTGGTCTATCTAATATTCTCTGTTTCATTCTCCTTTCTTCTTCGTCAAATCCAGCAATTCGTTCATCAACCTTTGCATTTTCCAGAAGTTTATTAACCTCATCCACAGAAACTCCCATCATTCTGATAGACTTCCCCTGTTACAAAAGGAATATGCATAATTGGCATTGGATTCAAAAGAGAGAAGGTAGTTGTTTGCTTAGGAAGTGGGACATCATCTTCATATATGCATAAGTCATGGGGAACGCATGTCCTTCACCTAGGTCAAGTAAAGACTAACCTTACTTATGATTCCATATATCAACTATGATAGTACCAGAATACTTGGTGCAAGAATTTGTTCTAAAAGCATTACAGAACTAATTAAATTCTTACTTGTACTAAGTCTTCTAGTACTAAGATGATTCATGAATACACGATTAAAGGGGCAGGAAATGCATGCATGAGCATAGTATATTAAGCCCATTTTGTTCACATATGATAAATAAAAACATCATGTGTCAACAAGGGGCAGACTAATGAGAAATCCTGTACCACAGCAAATGCAACTACAGCTATCATCAACTGTATTCGGAGAATTTTGGGGGCTACAAAAATAGCACCTCAGTAATTGAAGCCTCCTGCAAACTTAGTTTTGAGTGCTCATCAGAAAAAGGAGACAGAAGTTTTGAAATTTTATTAGCAAATTGTGGGACAATTAGCCACATGGTATCTGCCTTGACCTCAGTCAACCTCAGTAGCTCATCCCCTAGGACTTTGAGAGATGAATCAGGTTCCATTTGCACAATATACTTGTTTCCCCTCCATGTAACTACTATGCTGAGGATGGATTTTATACTTTCCATGTTTTGCTGCAGAAAATTGAAATAACAAAGGAGAAATGAAAAAACCCACCAGTCAATATTCTCTGTCCACATTTGAACACGTAAAGTTATTCTTATATGAAAGAGTTAGGCCTCTATAACTTTACGCACATCCTGGAAACCTAAAAGCAATACCTTCGCTAACTATTTAACTTCCATTGTACACAATAACATACTTTTCTCTTCTGAAAATTGAATTTAATTATGAGACCAAAAGCAAATTGCAATTCGAAACAAGACTGAAAAGTTAAATGAAGCCTGGAAACAAGACTTAACAGCAAAACTATAAGCCAACTAAAAGCCAGATTGAAATGAAGCTAACTAAGACTTGTTGAAAGAAATCAAGCTACTTTTCAGCTAAATCTATCAGTTACTACTCAGTTGTCCAGAGTAGAATTAATAAAGGATGTCCTCTTAGAGGTTCTGCGAGGACATCTCCAGAAGAGTGAAAAATCAGGAAGAAGGTCTCATGGAGGGAAATACGCAGTTGATGACTTACAGGTTCAAGTTCCAATCAACCTTTTCTATCCAAGTGCATCATCATCAGGAAGGTTCCATCTAGTTTTCATCCCAATGCTAGTCTTGATATGCACCTTGTAAGCTAGGATAATTTCTCTTATCCAATCTAGTTTTTTGGAGATGAAAGTGACGCAATCTAGAAGCTTATCTTGGAATACTATAAGATTCTTCTCTTTCCACATAGCATAAATGCCACAACTGAAAGCGATCATGAAGATATAAGAATCTGTTTAGTCTGACTCCTCTGGTTCCTAGCCCATTCAACTATTCTTGACCGTTCTGCCTCTATCACAACTTTCATTCAGCTGCAGAATGGTCAAGAATAGTTGAAAAGGTGATTAATGGATTATGAGGCAATATTGCAAAGTTGACACCTGAGATTTGGGCCCCTTGATTCTATCCTTTGTCTTAGCCTTTGTTTGACAAACATGTCATAAGACAAAAGATACCTTCAGCAGATTATTTTTAGACAATATCAATTCAAACCAGCTAGCCATCTAGTTTTGCTTCCTAATAACTTACAAACAAGATTTCTTAGTGAAGCTTCTTAATTTGTACCTTAACCATATTATAGAACCAGATGAATTAGGATTTGAATGTTAATCTAGGAGATCAGCTCTAATTGTGGAGAATCCTATAATCTAGCAATTCCATCCGTATCCATTAATTATCTCCTTCACTTTGGCTTCATCAAGTAGCATGTGTCTTATTGAATTTAGTTTTGGTCTTTTGTATAATGCACCCAGTTCCTTATAATTGTCGTACCAAAACCAAATATCATGTCCATCACCAACTAACCATTTTACTTCTTGAATAATTAAATCTTTCACTCTCAACATCTGATTAAGTGTCCAAGAGCTCTCATTCTTGATTTTCAAATTCCAAATACTAATGTCAGCTAGATAGTTAGAATGCATCCAGTTAACTTTAATGGATTCTTTGTCAATGAATGGCCTCCATATCCTCTTGATAATGAGCATTTTATTCGTGTCTTTGATAGGTACAATTCCAAGACCTCCTTCCTCCTTTGTATGGCAAAGATCATACTATTTAACCTTAGCTGCTATTGTCATACTCACATCACATGATCAAAGAAAATTCTTGATAATTCTTTCAATGGCCTTAATTGGATTATTTAGGAGGATTAGATGAGATATCCAATAGGTGTGCAAGTTACTTAGGACTAAGAAAATGAGTTATAGCTTGCCTACAAAGAAGAGGAATATGTTTTGCCAATTGCTTACCCTCTTTTGAATGGAATCAAATAGAAGTAAGCAATCCCTATATGATGGTTTCTTGTGGAGATGGGGATTCCAAGATATTCAAATGGCGCTTGCAGAGTTTGAAGACTAGGCTACATTTTGAGATCCTATAGAGACACATAACTTGTTTTGCTAGAATTAATGGTTAGGCTTGAAAGCTTGGAGAAGGATTGTAGGGAACTCAAGAAGATTTAGATTAAGTGGGGGTCTACAACAGTAAGTAAAAATAAATAATTTGTAAGTGCTAAGTTTAAAAGCTTAAGCTCTTTGCATTTTTAATGATGTCTCAATTTTACAACTAAACTTAATGTTTTGAGAAATGCTAAGAGTACCTCAATATCAAAAGTGAAAAGGTAAGGGCATAAACGACCCCTTGCCTCCATTAGCCCTATTGAATACTCTTGTTGGCTCTCCATTCACAAGAATGTTTTATGAAGTTGTAAAGATGCATAACTGTATCCATTCAATGAAAAGCATAAGGAATCTAAACACATCAAGGCAGTTGATTAGGAACTTCTAATTAATTAAGTCAAATGCTTTATGAAAGTCAATTTTCAATGAACAACTACTAGCAGATAGCTTATTTTGATAATTCTTGAAGAATTCTTAAACTAGGAGAATGTAATCTTCATTGTTTCTCCGTTTGATAAAAGCACGTTAATTGGGGTTAATGAGATACTTTAAAGCTTCTTTTAGCCTAGAAGGAAGAACCTTTTATATAATTTTGTAGAGCACATTGTAACAATATATTGCTTAAAGTCTTGCAAGGAATTAGGGGTAGCTATCTCAGGAATCAGGCAAACATAGGTTTTATTCATCTCTCTTAAAATTTTCCATTTGGAAAAGAATTCCATAACTACTTCAAAAACCATGTCACCAATGATGCTCCATGTCTTCTAGAAAAATAAAGCATTAAATCGTCAAGTCCTGGAATTTTCTTTAGGTCTAAGTTAAAGTGGGCAACTTATAGGTTTAAGAATTATCACATGCACTAGTAGGCTTTTCATCCCGCAACAAGTATCTACATAGCTTTTCTAACAGCATCTTCAAACCTCTTGTACTTGATAAGATAATTCTTAAACCTAAATGGAGATTTGATGGGCCTACTTGCTATCATATTGAGAATTTCTATGAAGGAATGATCTGAGTAAATAGAGTTGTCAAAGAGTGCTCGGCTTGAGGAAAAATTGTTCATCCATTCTAGGTTCACCATTTCCTATCCAATTTCTTCCTTGTTAGTCAATCACCTCTTTTTCTATTGTTCCAGGTGAAGAATTGTCCTCTAAAGGATAAGTCAATGATCCCTATTTGGCTAGCACAAGTTCTAATATCATCATTCAAGTGTCTATGGTTCAACTTCTTACCTTCAGTCTCATTAGCATATATTTTTCAGTTAACCTAGAAGAATCCATGGACTTTGATTACTAGCATGGATTTGCGTCAAGTCCTTCCAAAAGGCATTCCTTTGAAGAGCTAAATTAACAACATAAATGATTGATAAACTAATGGAAAAGGGAAAACCTAAAATTGAAATGGTCAAATGGATCACCAAAACTATAAGAAAGGAGTTAAGAACTTGGATCTTGTCCGTGGCAAAAGAAACAACTATCTTGCCACTATAGTGTTGTTGATGGCTGGAGATAGTATCCATTTCGTCTTAAAAAACCATAGATTATATCTACAAGAATTGGCTTTCGTCTTTTTTTCCAAAAGGCCTATAAGAATAGGCTTCCTATCTAGCAATAGAGACTTAGCAACTTATTGCTTATTGGAACTATTGAGTCCTCTAATATTTCAAACCAAAAGGGTCATCAAGGATTAATTTGTTTTAAAAGAACTAGAATTAGTTTTAAAGTACAAGATGGTTTGAAGTTGGAATGCTATTATTCAATAGGTCCGGCCCAAGATCCATATTCTAATGATTGGAAGCTCCTAGGTCATTATAAATTTCACTAGGGACTCAGTTGCTTGTTGACTCTTTGGGACCACAATAAAAGTAACCAATTTAATAGTATCATGCTTGATCTCTTCCTCAATAGTTAGGCTGTGAGTCCTGGCTAAATCTACTTGATTGGTATTAGAAGCAACACCTTATTTTCAAACCTCTTGAGCCTCAATAGAGTTTTCCACATCAGAACCACTAGTTACTTTCTCTGAAGCCTCAACAATTTGCACATGGGCCTCCTATTCTAACTTCACCTCGAGGTTTGTGTAACTACCAATAGCCCGATCATAGGAATCTAGCATATTGGTTAGAGTAGGATCCAACCTCATGACTTCATTGCAACTTCCAGCATTAAAAACTCTCATTGTTGGTCTCCAAGACTTACTCACAATTGAACTTGAAAAGAAAAAATATCCTCTTCATTAATTAAAGTCTTCTCCAGTCCAAGTTTCTCCCATTTAGTCTTTGCCAGTAGCTACATTTAAGGGAAAGATGACCTTTCATCAATAAAATGGTGGCAAGACCATTTGGTTCCCATCTACTTGCATTTGAGTAATATAATTATCCTTCCCATGATCACCAAAGTCACTCACTACATTGCACCAAGTTCTAGCAACCGGTGTTTGGGATTCAAAGGTTAAGGCCAAACCAGGAAATGGAGGGGCTCCTTTCACTCCAGGCATAAGCTTGATGAAAGAGATAGGAACTAGTTTGGAAAGGATCTCATTGACTGTTAATGAGATTGAGTTGAGAAGTGGAGTTTAAAGAAGGGTTGATCTAAGACCCAGAAGGAGAAGTACCTACTTGGAGGGCTTGGTCGGAAGAAGTAAGAGTAGGAATAGAAATGGCAAAGGAGGGAACTTAAGAGTGATGAAAAATGGAGGAGACAACACCAGAAGTAGTAAAAGAGATGTGTCAAAAGCTTAGGGAACAATAATGAGGTAGGCAGCAAAACCACCATGTCCCGAAGAGGTGTCTGGTTTCATTCCCATTAGAGGGCCTTGGGAGGAAGAAGTCCCGCCCAAGTTAGTTAACTAAAAACTGAAAAAGGAAAGGCTGATTTCTAGTGAGAAGGATGAGGTTTCATGAGAACCAGAATATATTATACTTTGCTGTTCAAAGCTAACTACTAAGAATTCCATAAAAATAACTGGACATTTTAAAGGATTAAAGCCTAACTGCCTTTATGTACTCAGTGAACTGACTTCTTTGTGTAGATGAAGAGAACAAAAATACTATATTATAAGCAAAGAAATAAAAAGCCTACACGCATCACTATTTAAAAGATATTGATCAAAGATTTATCTTTTGATGAAGAACTGAATCCGAATTCAAAGAAGGATCTCGTTCTTTTCTTCAACTTCTTTCCTCAGAATTAGAATTTATCTTCAAATTCAAAAACCAATCAAACTAAGAAGAAATAGAATTAGAAACACGCAAGAATCTTTACACTTTAATAGCGCGCAGAGATGCCCCCAATTTCTTGTCCTTAAAAACTCGAAACTTTCAGCCGAAATTCTGCAGAAAAACATCAAAAACATCAACAATTTTAGAGCCGTTGAAATTCAAGAACCCTAATTACATTTAAGACGGAAACTCAAGACGAAATGAAGGAAACCACAAGTAAAGACCAACAAAACAGCAGTTTGCAAGCATTCAAACAGCAATCAAATGGTGTTAATTTGGTTTCCGATCAATTCCTCAGTCAGAAAAACAATACTAAGTCGAAATAAATCGAACCCAGAATCAGAATCTAGACCATATTTCGATCTTTACCTCAACAACTATTGACGAAGATTTTTTTCTCTCCCGAGCTTTTTCTTTTAAATCAGTTTATATAGGATAATGTTGCGCGTTTTTAGCGTTAGGCACAAGTCAACCGCGTGCAGTTTTAATTACGTACGTGCTGTCGTTTGTATGAAGATGATATCGTAGATGTAATGCTTCATATACATATATATGTAAATGTTGTATATAAAATAATCATACGAATTTATTTGCCAACTAACTCAAATTAAATAATACGGTCATATAACTGAAGGGGTGTAGTTGGGTGGTAAGGGACTCGTCCATCCTTAACCAAAGGCCAGAGGTTTGATCCATGACTTTAGATATAGAGCAGCGTTAAATTCTTAAGCTAGCTGTCCCATTCTGTAAGGTGTCTTTCCATCAGCGAAATGATTAATTATTCGATCTGCCGATAGATACTCTAGTCAAAAATAAAAAAATATGGTCATATAAAATGACAAATGATTAAAGAACTATACGAGAGTTTCAAAATACAAATATTAGAAAAGATCTTTATAAGCTAGTGAATGGGCAAACTAAAATGTTATTCCAAAGATTGTGTTAATCGGACGTGTTTATCTAAACTTTAAACATCTCTTTCTAAAAAAAATGGGCTGTATTTAAAAATACTTTATGTTAGTATAAAAATATTTATATTTTGTCAGTTACATTTTTCAGAGTTTTCTTCTATTCAAAAAATTAAAAGATCCCAAATTTCTAAATTATTCTAATATGCTACATTTTCTCATCATTTTTCGTCCAGGACTAATAATTTTCTACATTGAAGTTTGAGCAAAACTTGAAAACTTGGATTAAAAATTTAATAAATTTTAAAACCTATCTAGCAGGACGAGATAGAGACAATAGCCCTATTTTATTATACCATATTATATTGATGTCTTATCATTTCAAAAAATAATGGAAGGTTTTATATTATTATGTAATGAAGAAGCAGGCAAAGGAGTTATAAACGGAGAAAGTCCTTACAAAATTTTAAGAGATGGTTGGGCTTTAAAATATTCATGGAGATTAGAATATGTTTCATTTTTTAAGGTTATGTTTGATTAGTCGTAAGATTTTTAATAAAATAAAATAAAAAATGGTTTATAACGGAATAGAATGTAAACGAATATAATATTATAAAATTATTATTTAGAAGGGATGAAAGAGTTCATAATATAATATAGTGAAATACTGCTTGGACGAAGGGTTTATGATGTAATATAATAAAATATTTTTTATTATTTTATATTCCATCATAAACCTCTCAAATTGGAAGTTTTTCATTTTAACTGTTTATGATGAAATAAGATGTAATATAAAATCATACTCTTGTATCTCATTCTATTATAAAACCTCCTCCCAAATGATGAAATAATATTACATTTCATTCTATTTGATCGCAGCTCGTCGTTCGATCCTAAAATCGATCTTTGGAAACCGGTCAAAAATAATTTATACCAAGGATTGCAGCATAGGATGCAGCCTCGGGTCGTCTCTCTTAATCGGAACCTAATGAAATGGACCTAAGCTAGCCTATATGTCATAAAATGCAAGCGAAATTAGTAAGAA
>JANVCL010000009.1:3975388-3991349 GCA_026546855.1 Erythroxylum incrassatum
GTTTCCAACGCGTCTCGCATAGTTTTTCGATCACGCTTCGTTACTGGATGTCGGACACTTGTTTTTCCGATTCGCTGTGATTTGTTTTCCGAATCGCGACTTTCCGCACCGTTTTTCGTTTTTCGTTTCCATTTTCCGGTTGGGATCTGGTTCTCGGATCGGGTTCCAACATGCAAGCTGAAAGGATTGTAGAAAATTTTAAGTTGAAGAATAAGTTAGTTGCAACGAGGACTAGTTATGAAACACATCCGGCAAAGTGTTGGAAATGGTTTGCTTGTGTTTAGTAGTTTTGCTTATGTTGGTTAGTCTAAATAATGAAGGGAAAAAAAGGCAATAGTTGCACCTTTAAAGCCTTACCTGGAAATGGTTTGATGTACTAGAACAATGTATAAATGTTCTTCTCCTAACCTGATGTTGGAAAGTGCAAAGTGTTATAAGTTTTAACATCTATTGTATTACTAATTTGATGTTCTAGCCTAAACACGTTTGATGTTTGATGTACTAACCTACAAATGTTTGATGAACTAGTCTAAAGATGTTTGATGTTTCAATATTTGGTAAGGAAGATTAGTGACAAAATAGGATCTTAATCAATGGAGATGGAGTATTCGTTAGTAGTCAAAAAGAGTTAAAAGAGGCAGCAATTGACAACTCTAAAAAATGTTATCCATATTTTACCTCCAATCCAATGATTAACACAACTGTTAAGTTGTTTTATAAGTCATCAAAATTATTGATGAGGAGATAAAGATGTTTAATAGACCTATAATTCCAAATGAGGCTGTATTAACAATGTACATGTTGTACCATTCATGAACTTCAACGAAAATGAAAAAAAAAACTAAACGAAATCCAATGCACACTAATTGGAAAATAAAGGATGCAAACTGATTGGAAAATAAAGGAAACTAACATTTTACTGCAGAAAGCTGATCATCTCTTTTCATCCATAGACTTTAAGTTTTCCCTTAAAAAATACAAAACATTGCAGAGAACTACTTTGTCAATTTTAAGGTTTAGGACTACACTTGGCCTAATTTCTCTTTGTGTGTATGTTTGAATGGATACAAAGATTCAATTGGATGTGGAGTGGTGGCTGGGATGATATTTTAGTGTTACCTTGCATAGAATTGATTGAATATGACAAGAGAGTATCATGTAGTGGAATTATGTCTAGGGTTTGTTGAACCAGTCACATTGTTTGGGTCATAACTCAGCCTACAGAACTCTAAATTGGGTTATTTTAGTTGCATGTGAAAAATAAGACATAGAACTAGAAATATCTGGAAGAGACTCTAACTTAATTTTGTTTTTATGACATTAGAAATTGAGATTGAAAATGATGACCTGATGTTGCTCCTGTTTTGGAACAGATTGTGATGTTTTGTCTATATCTCATGTTTTAGAGGTCCAAATGGCTTGATTTTTAGTTATTTGGAAACTAGAGAGATAGCAGAAAAAATTTTCAGAAGGCTCAAAAATCTAAATTCAAACGTTTTCTATATGAAAATTTCTGAACAACTGGAGGTATGAATTTTAGGCAGGGGATGTGATGGGAAGGAAATTGCATTATTGAGTTTATTTTGATTTCCTACTTTTATCGAATCATAGCCAATCTTTTAAATGTGTATGAAACTTTTAAAAAATCTCGAAATAAATGAAATAGTGAAGAGAAATCAAGGGGTTTTTGGCTAGGGATTAGAATGAGTGTTGAAGCATTTTTCTGGGAAAGACCTATGAAGACATTTCGACGTCTGTTTAGAGGCAACAACGATGCCGATGACCCGGGTTAAGTAATTTTAATACTATTTTGTTGTTTCTTTCTCTCATTAGGAATTGATTGTGTTATCCTATGTTAATTGATTTGGGTATTGTATATGGACAATTGGATTTTCGTTATTATTCGGTTATTTGTGTATGAACCCATTAGGTATTGTGAAATGATGATTTTAATACGTTCATTGAATCGGTTAATTACAAACACATTAGTAGAATTTCGATATAATCCGTAATTGTTATGCTGAAATTTATGTGTAACGACTAATGATTAGTAATCATTAAGGATGACATGACCTAGGTTAAATGACGCAACGTATGTGGTTGTTGCCTTGATTAATCGATTTTTCTAATTCGTAATGCTACTGCCTAATTAAATCTAGAGATCGTATCCTAGGTTGGTAGTTAGGTTTAATTAACGATCGTATCTTGATAAAACAAAACCTAAGGGAAAACTCAAGTTAATTTTTAACTCATGATTAATAGTTGTTAGAAGAAGTTTGAGAACAACAAATTAAGGAAATATGCTTAATTAGGGTGTAGGCTGAGATTAAATCAAAGAACCAGGTCCCTACCGAATTTCTCACTTTTATCATTTTTTTCATGTTTTTTTAACTTGTTTTTATTAGTTATTTTTATTTTATTTTCTTCTTTCAAATCCAAAACCCCCCCGTTAAATCTAAATACCAGTTAATTTCATTTCATAAACTTTACACATACTCTCTGTGAGATCGACCTAGACTCACCATTGCTATAGTAGTAGTCTAGTTATTTTATTTTGACTAACGTTACAACATGCGGTCACAAACCAAGAGGAGCTCAAAAAATGCATTCTCTTACTTCAAAGACATCTTAGGAGAATCCTCTTTCATCCCTAGGTTATTTATTCATCAATGACTCTATTGATCAAAATCAAGTTGTATTTCTTGAGATACCTTCCACCAAATATGATTTCGAGGGAGCTTTATCTAGCCAAGACCATATGAAAGACCCTTGAGCATATGGTTATAATGCTCTTTTCTTATAAAATTCCTAGAATAAAATTGGAGATATGGTTACAAAGGCCATTTAGAAATTCTTAAATATAGAATAATGTTGAAGGAAATTAATAAAACTTACATCAGTCTAGTTCCAAGATTGCTAATCCAACTTCTTTCCATAATTTTAGGCCAATCTTAAGGTCATTTAGAAATTCTTAATTTATAGAATAATGTTGAAGGAAATTAATAAAACTTGCATCAGTCTAGTTCCAAGATTGCTAATCTAACGTCCTTCCATAATTTTAGGCCAATCTTATGTTGTAATGTTATCTACAAAACCATATGAAAGATGCTTGCCAAAATATTGGAAGAAACTCAAGAAAATTTATTAATCATAGTCAAAACGCCTTCATCAAGGGAAGAAACATTGTGGATAACCTATTAATTATACAATATTTGCTTAAGAATTAACTTCTCATAGGGCTTTTGACTCTTTGGCATGGGCCTTTGTTCTAATTAGCCTTAAAGTTTGTCTTTCCTGAGGCTTCCATAGAATGGATCCAAAAACGCATCACTACCACCTCATTTGGCATTATTATAAATGGAGAACCTACTAGCACTTTCACTGTTGCCAAATCATTAAGACAAGGAGATCATTTATCCCTTTACTTTTTACACCCTATGCATGGAGATTCTATCTAGGCTAATTCTTTTGACATTAAACAAAGTTGTAACTTCAAATATCATACTAAATGCAAGGAAATCAAACTATTTAACCTTGCTTTTGATGGTGATCTGATGCTCTTAAGCTAGATTGATAAGCTCTCTATGCAATCCGTAAAGAACTCTTTACATGTTTTTAAAAGGATGCATAAGTTGAGCATTAACTACTCCAAAAGTAAGCTCCATTTCTCTATGTGATTCTCCAACCTAGCTAAGGAACTTTCAAGAATTTCATATTGCCAACTTTAATATGTCTCTCTCATGTATTTGGGCATTCCAATCACCATAAGTAGACCGACTTATAGAGATTGCTTACACTTTTTAATGTGACTAATAAAAGAATTGGTTATTAGCAGAATAAGCTTATACCTTAGGTAAGGAGATTGCAATTAGTTAACACAATTTTCAATAGCATGCACAACTATTAGAGCTCACATATCATGCCTCCCAAAAACTTAGTAAAATCAATTGAGAAGATCACAAAGAACTCTTTGATCCGATGATGCAAGGACGAGCAAGAACTCTAAGGTCGTATGGCCTGAAATTTGTCTCTAAGCAAGGAGGCCCGTGACTTACAGGGGTACAACTAATGAACAAAAAGCACATTATCAAGAGAATATGGAAGTTGTTCAGTGATAGGGAGTCATAAGAATGAGATGGATTCACTCTCAACACTAAAAAGCCTCCAGTTTCTGGAATTTGAGAGAAATTTTCATAAACTCCGACAAAGTCCATTACGCACAAGGTCTTAGACACATACTGACTAAGAATGCTAAAAAGATCGTCCAGAACAACCAATGGCATTGTAAGTTGAGAGGATTCTCATTTATCAGAGACCACTTACCAAACTACATGCCCAATGCTAGGTTAACAGATCACATCACATGGCGCATGCACAAATCAAGTCTTTATTTCTTTAGTTCAGACTTTGTGCTCTTTAGAATTGATCTTTAGTAGGTCTGCAATCGTTAATCTGGTCAAGGTACATTCCTTGTTGCTTGTACTCCCTCTTTGAGGATCTTTTAATCAATTTAATTTCAACTTCCAAAGAAAAAAGTCTACTTGCAAATCATGAAAGACTATTTCAATTAAAGGGCTGGCCTGCTCCAGTTGCCTGCCACTTCTCCTTGCCTCGTTTTCTTCTTTTTTTTGGAAAAATTAAATCACTTCTTGTTACCTCTTGTTAACATACGAGTAAAACACATTTTCCACGGTTCTTTACTTCGTCAGGAGCGAAATCTACCTTGTCCTCAAACTCAAGAATCCTTTACAGAAATCAGAATTAAGTTGCTCTTATATGATTTGAATTCCAAATATAATGGAATTAACAATCTCTAGAACAGATGTGATGAAACTAAAGTAGGGTAATTCAAATTCTGCAAGCAACCAAATTAGTATTTCTGGATAACTACAGAATTAGCTATGCCCACCTCCTCTATTGTCTGATCCAGATCAGTGAGAGGTTTGGGAGGGAACCCCATTGTCTGCAATTGGTAATCTCTTGCTCCTACCGGTCTTGATGCATCAATGAAGGATCGTAGATCTCTGATGGTATGGTTCAAATTGAAGCGTGAAACCATGCGTGTGCCATCTGCTAATCTTAGTTGAATTGATGTTGCTGGTGATGAAGAATCTACAACTAATCCTGTTGCTGGCAATGGAGCAGTCATTAATGAATCTGAAGGAAGACTTGTATCCAAGGGCGCAGAGCTGCTG
This sequence comes from Erythroxylum incrassatum, assembly GCA_026546855.1. Classification (NCBI taxonomy): domain Eukaryota; kingdom Viridiplantae; phylum Streptophyta; class Magnoliopsida; order Malpighiales; family Erythroxylaceae; genus Erythroxylum; species Erythroxylum incrassatum. The sequence continues at coordinate 3,980,584 of JANVCL010000009.1, forward strand.
CTGCTATTGCCTAAAGCTCTTCCCACACCTTGGAATGGATCTCGGGGTTTCTCTGGTTCCTGTATAGCCAAGAATAGGATAAGCAGCTGATAATTTAATAATGGTTTACTGAGGAGCCAGGAGGGGAACCCAAAAGAAGAAAAAAAAGGAAAGAGAGAGAGAGAGAGGAAGAAAAGGTACACACTGAGTAGTCCTCCTCTCGCCTCATAAGATTAAGGTGGACCTCTGTCCTGCTGTCTACAGGGCGAAGCTCCTGTGGGCACTCGGACTTCAAAATACTCTGCATTTGGAAGAGTTAATGATAAGCACATATATCAAACAGAATTAGAATTAACCTGAAGTATCTAAAATTTTGCCAATGAAAACAGAAATCACTGACTAATCCCCTTAACAAAATAAGCAAATATATCTGACCAGAAATATGGTTAATCATCCAACAACAGACCAGTCAAGTCTTACTTGACCATAGAAGCCAACAAACTATATAAGATACAGAAAGACATATAAGTCAGAATAGTTGCAATGTTATTTCAGTCATTTGGTCGGCCAAAGATACATAGCATGCAGTAGTATCGTGATGCTAGGCATCAAACAAAGATGAACAAACAGCAGTTCTGATACAATTTGAACTCCCGAAGATCAAGCAAATGATAGACAGAAAAACTGATCAGATCTTGCCTCCAAGAAGGTAGCATTAGCAGGTTCATCAAAGCGACGCAAGTGACCATTATCAACAGTGAAGCCGTTCCTCCAAAGCATAATGGTATGATTGACAGCTTGAGGAGCAGCCGAAACCGTCTCAGCCGATAGTAATCTCCCAGTTCCGGTGAAGCTTCTTGAACTTGAAGAAGACGGTCGAATGTTATCAGGAGACCTGTCCACAGCTCCAGAAAGTCTAGCTTGATCAAAAAAGCCATCCACATCGTAACGTTTTGTAGGGTCCTGGACTAAAATTCCACTGCACTAAAAAAGGAACACATAAGAAACACCAAAAATTATTATAGACAGATAGATAGATAGATAGATCGCTTTTGGAATCAAACAATGTATTATACATGCTTTATTTTAACTAATAGATCAACCCTTAACTAGAATCAAGGATAATTCGGCTCTCGTTAAATCAATTAGAAGGAAAAGAAAGACAAACTCAACCTCTTGTCTCCACCAGTGTAATAACGCTGGGCCTCGTCCTCGTCACTGCTGGACCCATTGGCTTCAGGGGCCCGATTCAGATCAGAAAGCGTACGAATCCCGCCGCGTGTCCTGCTGCTGCCAGCACCCGTCGACTTGGGTTGACGTGATCTGAGCTTGTAGGGAACGCGGGAGGGAGGAGTGGGTGACGGAGAGCGAGAGCGGGAACGGGAAGGAGAGGAAGAGTGGGAGGGGGAGAAATTGGGGGAGTGAGACCCCGATGGGGAGCGCGAGGGGGAAGGAGAGAGAGGAATGGGAGGGATTTGGTCGGGGCCAGATGTGGCGGTGGCGGTGGCTGCGGCAGCGTTGTTGTCAAGGAAAGTAGAGACCGCAGCGTCGACATCCCATTGGTGAGACTCTAAGAAGAAAAGGGCTTCATCACGAGTAGAAGATGTGATTTCGCAGAAGGAGTCGATTAGGGCTGTGTTGTGATTGGGATTTTGCATGTTGATTGACAAATCGCAGGAAAGGGGAGATGAGAGGAGAGAGGAGAGGACAGGAGATCCGATTCGTTACGTAACTGAGAGAAACAAACCAGCGATGTACCGTCCTGGTAACTCTCCACATCCCGTGTTTTATACTGTACCTCACCACAAACAGTAGCACGTCTTCTCAACGAATAATACGACGCTTTGTTTTTCTTTTTGGAAATTAAATAATTTGAAGGTCGCAAGCTATCCTCGTACGGAGGAAGTCCAATCTGAAAGCCGATTACAAATCTTCTATCCAGTTTCATCTTTTTTTATCTTATAAAATTTCAGTTATTTATTTTATGAGTCTCATACGAGTTTAACAAAAATAAATAGCTAAGATTTATTGAACACAATAAAATACTATAATATTAAACAAAAAATCTAAACTTCTGAAAGCTTTGCTCTTAAGAGTTGCCGCATTTTACATAATGAGGCACCCATATGTCAACCAAACAACTGATAAAGAGACCAAGAACATTTTTTTTCTTATTCAACAACTTATCTTTTTGATAAATAATAATAGTTGTGATGTTTACAATTATAATTTTTTATATTATTAACTTATTACATGTGTTTATCTATTATCTCTCATCCACATATAGTACACTAATTGACCAGAAAGAAAACGATTCTACGTTACTTTTACCCCGTCAATCACCTTGTGTGACTAGATGAGAGCATAATGCCATATAACTCTTAGGAGTATATGACTTATCAATTACCTTTAGTGAATTAGTATGTTATACCTTAAATTTTTTATTACATCAATCATCATCTTATGCTCATTAGATAAATATTTATATTCATAATACCTTCTATATGGAAGATGGGCCATTTTGAAAACATCTTGATGCAAACTAGGAATTGAAATAATCTTTCTTGTATCTTAATCATTTGAATCAAATTAACTCGCTTTTCTATAATATCTCATTACATCGAACCATTCATGATTTTCTAGTAACATTCTAAGATAGCAAACATTAATTCAATTATTTGGAATTAGAACTAGAGTAAAAAGGGTACTTTAAATTTAAGGTTCATATCCTTCCCCAATATAAGTTGAGAATATATCTTGTGTTTTCCTTATTGGTCGAGAATGCTCACATGTAATGATTCATGTTTTACAGTACTAAATCCCTTTTATTAGAGCATATGTCTTTCCTCAAATATGATACAAATGGTAGTTTATGCATACCTAATGCCTAACTTAAGTTCACTTGTTTATTTATTTAATATACCATTTATAACTAACATTTGGCATATTAAGATTGAGAAAACATATCATTTCTTTAGGTTATGTCATTATTAATAACCTCTTACACCCTTTAATATACTTCATATCAACATTAGTGTTTTAAGCCTTGATCTTCTATTTATCACATAGATAAAATACTTAAAATTTGTCTCATCTCCTTTCCTACAAAATAATAGAGACAATCACCCTTGTGGGAAAGGCATCTCCTATCTATCTAACATACTTCTTGTATCTAGAACTAAATATGCAACACTCGTTTAACATTCATTCTAGAACATAAAGCTTAATTCAAAATAAAACATTCTCATATTTCCAGCACAAAATTTTCATTATAAAAAAATGTTGTTTAATTCTCAATTAATCATATATTACATCAAATATTTGTTGATAAATAAACTATCATCATCAATAGTATGTGTTATGAATAGTCACTAGACATATTCTTTTCTCTTTGCGCTACCATTTCCTTGACATAATTATACTTGATATCTAGAGATTGAATAGATATTTGAGCTCTTTAATACTTTCTTTTAATGCATTTGTTCATACACAACATAGTGTATATGAGATTACTGATTTCTTCAAAATAAAGAACCATATTTATCACATATTCTTCTTGTAGAACATGTGGACACTGCATAGTACTTAGGTGCTCACCTTTAGCAATTGGCATCACAAAACACTTTACTATCCTGTATATAAAATTGTTCAAGTATTTCATTGTTATATCTATAGCTTATAACAATAATCTTAATCATAAAGATGTATGCACCTTTAGTCATATTCTTCATTTTGACCATGCTTGATAACTAATTTGTCTGTTCTCATGAAAAACTACTTATTATTGCTAACTACCAAAACATATCATCAACATGAAACTAAAAAAATTACACATTTATCGTTAGATCTTTTGACATTTTCTAATAATACTAAAATCATTCGACATAGTTATAGTACTAATGTAATATACCTCTTACTTTGAGACCATGCTATACCATAGATTGATTTTAACAATCTAAGCATGTAATGCTCTTGGCTCTTTTAAATGAAACCTAATAGTTGTTCTATATAGATTCCTTTTTCTAGTTCGCCATTTAAGAATATAATCTTTATATCCATTTGAAGAATGTCAAGATCCATTCTTATTATTGAGGATAGAATTAGTCAAACTGATGTAAACCTTATAATAAATGAAGAATTTCTTCTTATAATCGATCTTTTTGATTGTGTGTATCCTTGTACCACTAAACAAAATTTATATCTTTCAAAGCTACCATCAGTCTTTTACTTAGAATTTAAAGAATCCGTTTGTTCTTAATGGCTATCAAAAGATTATCCAAGTCTCATACTCATATCGAACTCATCAAAGTGCATTCTTCTTTTATTGCTTTAAATCACTTATCTTTGGCAAAACTAAACGGAGCTTTTCTTCATATTTCTCAACTTATTTTCTTTTGGAACTACCACAAAGGTTATTCCTTTCAAGGAATAACTTGCTCACAATGTGGATATAATGAAAATTAAAGAAACAAATATCCCTACATTCATATTACTCCCACTCGAATTTGATAGTGGTAAAAAGCTCCCAGTGGGTTACAATTATCATTGATCAAAAACTCTTTCATCATCTCTTAAATTGCTCTGACTTGGATCAATACCTTTTAATTAGTACTTTCTGCAAGATTATTCTATTTCAGTCTCTTATATAGTATTCAACTAGTACCTTTTAATTGGTACTTTCTGCAAGATTATTCTATTTTAGTCTCTTATATAGTTTTGAACTATCTTTTTCTTGCTTTTGAAAATCAAGCTCTAAGAATGGGATCTCTTGTGATGCAAATTCATTTACTTGTTTATTACCTTGTTTAGCTTTGATATTTGCCCTTTAGAATGTTCAAAAATATCTTTTAAACATACTCTTCTTCTTCCCATTAGATCCTAAATTCCCATACTTATAAGATGACCGTGAATATAGGTAACAAACATATTCTCAAGAAATCAGTTATGGTAAATCATGTCTCTTACCTATCTATATCTTATATGGTGTTTTAGGATATGATTAATATTCACCCTATTAACTACAAATGTTATCATCAATAACACATCACCCCAATAGGTGATGGGCAAATTTTCCCGTGTCATTATAAACATAACAATAAAAAGAGTTTTATTTCTCCTCTTTGCGCTACCATCTTGTTAATGGATTCATATGATAGTCATTAGCTATCCATTCAATTTTCATCTTATGACCTCTTAAATTGATCAAAGAACTCCTCTTATACTTGACCAGTTCTTGAAGTCTTTATCAACTTTATCGTATTGATTCTTAACTAAAGTCATATACTTTTTGAAATAATATAATGTATCAAATTTTGAGAAATCAAATAAATATAACTATAATAAGTATAATTATTAATAAATGTGATGAAATATATAATTATTAATAAATGTGATGAAATAAGTGTTTTCATGCTATGCTCTCACATCCATTTAGCCATAGATATCTTAATCAATTACTTGCAACAACTTAGCAGCTCTTTATTCCAGGCTCAATGGTTTTCGCACTATTTTGTTAGCTAGATAATATTCATAAGCAGGTTATTATGTTGTATGTATTCCTTCTAAACAAAATATACTTGATCAACTGATTTATTCATCTAGCATGCCACAAACTGGCATACATATTATAAAAACTAGATGATGTTATTGAAAATGAAAAAAACTAATTTTATTTATTTAATAAACAACATCTAATACCACAAAATTGTCCAACATAAAAACCTGACGATTAAAATTCTAAGAAAATTATGCTTTCACCATTATAGAAATTAATCGCATATCCAAGGCTAACTAAAAGATGACATAGACAAGATTTGTTCTCTAAGGGAGGTCCTTTTAATTTTTTATATTTTGCTTTAGTCCTTTTTAGAATCCTAAGAATTATGGAAGGCTTTCTTTCCACATTTCATTTAAACACATTATATTGTTTCCTCTTCTTAGTTTTTAACTCCTTGTGATGTTTATTAATAGATTCCTTATAACATCTTATATCATCTTGATATTCATATTATGGGTTAAGTGCATTTTCATACGCTCTTAATGTGGAAGCAAGAATGGGTAACAACTTACACTAGCTTAGTATAAGATAAGTTATGAATGAAATCCCTTAGTTCATTATATTTGACATCAACTTCACAAGCCTTAACATTGAATTATCCTATCTCATATTCTCACATAAGATTTAATTATTCATTACGGTATGTACACACACACGCACACGCACATGCACACATTTCCAATATAATAGTGAGTGATTATAATAAGGTCCTATAACATATTAACATTGCAGATCATACCTCTTAATCTCTAGTATAAAATTTTCATATATATTGTATAATCTAAATAGTTATATAGATGGTATTTTATAGTTTCTTGACATATAGAACTTTTTTTATAATGAATTGTAAATATTTATTTCAATGACTACAATGTAAACTTTTGTCAATGAATGAAATGAAGTGTTGAGGTTTTAAGTATTGTATATTCTTTATGATGCCATTTAAGAGATTATATTTGCTTTAACATACCATTGTCATAGGTTATGTACGTGAATGTCCTCTAGATGTTTGGGTATATACTCTATGGTAGTGAGGTGTCACATTAAGTTTACAGGGAATGTTAGAAATAAACTTAAATTTTAGAATTTTATAGAAATTTAAAAAGAGTAGTTGAAAATTCAATCTTAATTAATTCGTTTTAAAGCTTTATTTGTCTAGATTTAGATGAATCTAAGCTTGAGTTAGCTCAACTTACCTAGTGATAAAAAAATAGAATAATCAAATTTTCAATTATTTAGATTTTAATTTATCATTAAAAATATCTCTCTTTGTATTATAGCATTCAATGGCTTTAAGTTGGTTACTATATAACTCTCTATTCGTACTATAAATAGCCATGTTCATTTTATATAAAAGTGGAAAGAATAAAAATTCTATTATAAGACTACTCTTGTTTCGTTATTTGTGTGAGTGCAAGTATTTGTGAATATCCTTTTTTTTCAACGAGGTCTTGTTTTAAAATTTTTGGGTGTAGTTTGTCACAAGTTTCACCATGGTTTTGGTCTATATTTATGGGAACTCACTTAGTCCCTATCATGCAAATCAATTAAGATTAAAAGAAACATAAATAAAATATGAGTTATAATACAAGCACCCGCTAATTATAATTTAGAATCTATAAATTTGGAATCATCACAAACCTTACTCTTAGATGTTTAAATTTATTTCTTGATACTTAAAATAAGAAGGTGAGTAAGTATTTATAGGTAAATCAAGCTATAATCATAATCATACATTCTAATTTGTTCCAATTACCCCACTTTCTATTTTTACTTTTTTATTAGGCATTATTTATTTTCATCTAAATATTTTATGAGTAATGTATAGATTCTTTTAACATTATTTGTTTTAAGTAATGGTGATGACTGATTCAACCATGGACGGATCTACATTAAAAACTTTTATATAAGAAATTATTATTTTAAGTTTTGATTCGATAAAAAAATAAAATTTTGGTCCCATTAAGATTTTGCTCTCATTAAAAATAAAATTTTGCCCTCACTCAAAAAATATTCTAGATCCGTTCCTGGATACAACCAGATTTGAGAAACATAATTGTTCTGCTGCTGCGTTTTAGCCGCCGATTAGGGAAGCTGGCTCAAAATCTAACTTGCTAAATCACTTTTTGCAGTATGTCCTGGCCTTCCTTGAAGAAGAAGTTAATTGCCACCACTCAGTAGCCAACAAACAAATGCACAGCAACTCGTGACATTTTAAAGTTGAAAACTTGACCACGGGCCCAATTTCTGTTACCATTTGTAGTCCCCTTCAGATATGGTTCACTTCGCTGAGGCAAGATTGCTTCTGACCCTTATTCTACTGAGAAGACTCGTTTAACAAATTACAATTCTTCTCATGCGATATGAACGAATAGCATCGTTTATGTTTAGCCTTAGCCAAGTTGTATAAGGGTAAAGATGTAGATGTTACATTAGCAGTCTCCATCTGTTTTATAAGATTGCTATTTGTTCTAAACTGCTTTATCTAACAAGATACCTTTCAGTATTTATATCAGGGTTAAACATAAATCTTTAAGGATGTGTGTATTGATGAGAGTGCAATCACAAATAACCAAGTCTTCTTCCTAAACTTTGAGACTTTCCTTTCACAAAGTATAAAGGTAGCGGGTAGTAATAATCATGTCATCGTACCTTTATCTTGAGGGATCATCCGTAAATATCATTCAGTTTTCTCAACAAGGCTATCGAAAAGGGATGTCTTTACAAAAAACTTCCAAATCTTCACTTCATAACAAAATGATTTACGAAAGCAAGAAGAAGATGGATGTGTAAGAGTAAGCCAACCTGAGTTATCAAGTTAATGAAGTGTAGATCTTGGATGGGAAATTAGGTCAACTGTACATGAGAAAAATCACTTTCTTGACATTGCTAGCTTGATATTCTTGCCTACAGGTTCCAACTTTATCTTGAGGAGTGAATGTGAGAGCATCCAAGATAGATGACGGTTCTCCTCTAGCTCTAGGTGGCTTTTGTTCGCGAAGTGCTGCTTACGAGACAGTTAGGTACATTTATTCTGCGAGGGGCCACATAATTATATTATCTGTGCTATACAAAAGCGCATTATTATTCTTTTCTTTTCCTTGCAATGCTCGTTAATTGCACCTACCCGTTGATTGCTTCCTTAGCTTTTGCTGTGGCACCTAATCATTCGTCTAGAACGGCCATTTTGTACATTTTAATGGATCAAGACTAGCATCAATGAACACACTGATATTAGAAGTTGAAAAGGGTAGAACCATTTTCATGGTATTGACCTAGCTGCCAATTCTTCTATGTTCACGATTTGTTCCAAGGTTTAGGGTGGTACAAGTTGTCAGCCATCATATTTTCTCCCTGCAGTTATGACTAAGCTTCAGGGCTTCTTTGCCAACAAAAAAAAAAAAGTTTTGAGTAACAAAAGCAAGAAAGCTTAACAAGGGTGCCAAAATCCAGTGCTAATTCATCTCATATATTTTATTTTTGATTAGCTAAATGAAGTGTACAAAAGCAACCAGACATATCGGGATAGGATATAAAAAGAATTTGGTTAAGCAATGAGAGGCGTAATTAGCGCCACAGCAACAAGACTTTAGCTAAAAGTCCTAAAGTCTTCGTCGATCCTATTTAGCAACGATTTATAATCGTCGTGAAATCCTGTAGCAAAAATTATAAGCGACATTTTCACCAAATTTTTGCTAATACTTTTTTCCGACGAGCTGCTCACATGATCAAAAGAAATAGGTGACATCCTATCAATAATTTTTTGGTATGCTTAATTTTGGTGGCTAAACGTTATTACCTACGGTACTTGGAATCGTAACTAAAAAATTTTAGCAACATTTTCTGTAGTGTAGCTAATAATTTTTAGCGACCAAAGTGAAGCGTAGCCAAAAGTTATTGGTAATAATTTGATAAATATAGTCAAATCTTTTTAGCTACGTTTTAAATTTTTATATACATTATTCCTAAATATTGTATCATTATTGCTAATTTTTTGACCAACTTTTCAAGCTTGGTCAATTTTTTTCATTACGCTATAAGTTTTGATCGTTATGTTTTAATTAAGGTGGTGTTTGGTTCCGTTTTATTTTTTGGTTTTTTGTTATTGTTTTCATAAAAAATAAAACAGCCTTTGAAAACTTGTTTGGTAGAAATTATTTTCGTTTTTCTTTGTTAAAAATAAAAAAAACTGCAACACCTTTTTGAAAACATGAAAAAGACGTTTTCGTGTATTTTTAAAACAAGTTTTTATGTTTCACAAAAACTAGTTTCCTTCGCCCCTGACTATATAATCTTTTGCGTCTTCAGCCTCTTCCGTTGTTTCTCTGGTTATCCCTACTGCCTATTTGTTTTCGTTGCTTAAAAGGTCTTTGCATATAAAAATCAACGAAACTATCATCTTCATCGTCTTCTCAATCTATGCATCTTCTACTATCTAGCTCTCTTCCGCCGTTTACTTCTTGGTTGAAATTTGTTAAAATCCCACTGCTGCCTCACTTTAACCCATCCTTGTGGAGACTGTAGAGCCTCTGTTTTTGACCTGTAGTGAAGCCATTTCGCTGTTGTTTCTTCGCTTTTAATGGGTCTTGGAGGCTGTAGGTATGCTTTGAGGATCAGGAGCTTCTGTTTAGGACGGTTAGTGTTGGCCCCCGAATTTGTTTTATTTTATTGAGCATGATTAGGTTGCATTATGAGGTCTTAATAGAGCACACTATGAGCATGTAGACTTAATTAAGTGGCATGAATTTGAAATGCATAAGGAAGCTAAGTGAAAAAGGCTTAAGGATCTAATGGGCCTTGAGGCCCAAGAGAGGAAATTAGGTTATAAGTGGACAAGGTTTGCCTAATGGGCTTAATGGACTTAAATAAGGGACTTAAAAGACAATTGGGCAAGACTTTCTTTTTAATTAGGGTTTTATGGGTCTATGGGCTTAAATAAGGAATTTAAGATAGTATATGGGCCTTTGGGCTTAATGGGCTTAAGTGATGATATAAAAAAGGAGGAATTAAAAGAGAATTGCTTAGGAATAGAGGGAGGAACCGAAAATAGAGAGAGGAGAGGAGAGAGTGTCGTGGAGAGGAGAGAAGAAAGGAAAGAAAAAGAAGAAAAAGCTAGGTCTTGGAGTTTCAAGGTGATCAAAGAGGTCTTTGGTGAAAGTTCAAGAAGGAAAAAGGTGGAGGAAAGTCTAAGCTTCATTTTGATACAAGAAACCCTTTTGTTGGGTAAGGA
>JANVCL010000009.1:4003364-4013470 GCA_026546855.1 Erythroxylum incrassatum
TTCGCAAAACTCACCCAAAATTTGCAAATATTTTTCAGGACTCTGAAGAATACCCCGTCCGGCGAACGGGAGTATGCTTTCTGCGTTCAAGTGAAGATTAGTGGTCGGGATCAGTTGTGTCTGTCTCTTGTATTTGATTATTATTGTCTAAGTTATATAATGATGTTTTGTATTAGTGTTCGGCCCCAACTGGCCACTGGCATCTGTTATGCTTGTAATGCACTGACTGAATGATTATTGAACTGGCATTGACCGATCTGTATGTTTGTAATGTACTGATTGCTTTATTATTGCACTGCTTCTGTATGACTGATCACTGCTTATTATCAATAAATTGCAATTGGCCGATCGGTCATAACTGTTCGCCTATGCATGTACTGTTCCATAAAGAAATGTCTCGCCGACCACCTGTGATTAAGTGACTCTGATTTGTATATCATGTTTGTGCCGATCGGATTTCAAATTTTTAAATCTAAATTTGTACCGAACGGAACTGACCGACCGTTCTAGCACGCCGCTTCCACTGGCACGAGCTCAGACATCACTCGCGATGTCGAGTTCGGGTCAGTCGGGAGCGGGGCGCTACACCTCAAATATGGAGAGAGCTACTACGATCGAATTTAAAACATAATAAAGTACACAAACCTCCCCCGCAGAAGCACATTATATGTTTGCCACTCACTGTTAATAAGTTAATATAACTAGTTGAAGTTAAGTTTATAACCTATTGAATATCATATTTCTTTATATTTATGAATATTATATTCTTGTAATTGTTACTAAAAATAATCAAAAATTATATATTATATTGTTAGCTCTCCCTACTCTTACCTTTGTTTTTTTAAATTAAGGTTAACTTCTTTAATTGAAATTGATGATATGTTTACTTCAATAACCTCACCAAAAATGTGTAATTTATTACTATTATAGGATAATAGCAATAAATTAAGCTTAAGGTTCTCATTGTAAAAATATGAATGATGGTGATGATCCATTAATCGAGAAGTTCATATGCAGAGTTCCTCAAGCATGCTCTACTGTGCTTTAAAAGTATTGATGAACATGGTCTTAAGTTAAATACTCTAACAGACGTTTCATGAAATAGTTAGAAGGTTTTCCTTAAACAAGCATTGAAGGTTGAAAAAAAATGTCAACAACCAATACATAACTTCACCATCTTCCAAACACAAACACAAATAAAAGCTCATACACGATAAGCAGAACACAAAACCCACGTAAACTCCAAAATGTAGTAGAAAATCAAAATACAACAAGGAGGGTTCTTTAAAACAAAAAAAGAAGAATAGTACCAACATAGGAGACAATGCTTCTTTAACGATGACGATCACAATAGAGGAGACAATGCTTCTTCAACAGTAAACTAAGAGGAAATGCGATAGCTAACACGAAAATGAAGAGAGCTTTGTTTTGGCGTTAATAAGTAATGGAAAACGATGTTATTTGTTGTCAAACAAAGCAACAGTTTTTGATTAATTCAGAAGAAATATACCATTTGGCGATGACTCAAAAAGTTGTCACCAAATGGTGGCTCATTACCATTTGGCTTAACCTTTTGACAATGAAATTATATATGTTGTTTTTTATTAATTCGAAAGAAATATACCATTTTGCGACGATTCAGAAAACCGTCACCAAATGCTGGCCTATTACTAGTTGGCTTGACTTTTAGCGATGAAATTATATATACTATATAAAATTTATTTATATATAATAAATAGAGAATTATGATTAAATAGACTAATATATTACATAAGTAAGATATGAGAAATTTTATCTATTATCTATACGTTCATAAATCATTATAATAATTACAATTATTATCTAAAGATTCATATAACATTATATTAATTACTAAATATTGTTATATTTATTGCAATACAATTAAAAAATAAATACAATATAGTAAAAATGGAAATTAATATTAAATATTCATATCATATTCTTAAAAATCAAATTTAATATTATTGACAATGACTGTAAGTCTAAAAATAAATTTTGTTAACAACAATGTCATTTCAAAAATTTACAAAACTAAAAACACAAAATTAATTTATATTACATAATTTATACTTTTTTATTAATCTCTTTTAAAATATATGATTTGACAATTTTATGTGGTGTCACAAATCTCCATTTATTATATATAAATTCTATACTATTTAAGAGAAATCTATATTACAAAACATTTACTAAATATAATATATATATATGAAAAGAATATAAATAATTGCCAAATACTTCCTTTAGTGACGCTTCTAGGAAACGTCAACAAAGGACAACAATTTGGTGACGATTTTATTAATTCATCTCCAAAGATGTGATCTACATTGATGACAATTATCGAAAATCATCGCCAATTATTTAACATTTGATGATGTTTTTTGAAATCATCACGAAATGTTGCAACATTTTAAAAAATAACATGAAAATGAAGTCATTTGTTCAACAACAAGCGATGTCGTTTTTGTTTCATTTTAAACGAAAAGAACGAAGCCTCCCCCGGTCATCTTCTTCATTTCTTTATCAACATTTTCTTCTTCCATTGCTGTCTTCATCTTTGTCATCATCTCCATTTAATTTTCGATTGAGGTAAGGGGTCCATCTTTTGCACTCTAGTTTTTCTGGTAATGGTGACATTGTTGTATTTGAGTGTTGTTTTCTATTGGGTTTTGTGTTCTCTCTGTGTGTGTTATGGTTTGGTTGGTGGTGAATGTGTGTTGTGTTGATAATGAAGATGGTGAGATGGGTAATGCATCTAGAATGGGTTGATTGAAGCTGAATATGGGTTAGGATGCTTGTTTGAGTACTGCTTATAACATGTTCGATGAAAGTGTTGTTAGATTTATTATTGACTTTCGTTTGAATTGTTTCTGACAAATTAGTAGTAAGTTATTGGATTTGAATTGAATGCATATTATAACCATAAGTTAAAAATACTCAAATAAAGTATATTGGGCCTTATTACGAAGATAGAGTCGTGACTCTTCATGACTTCCTTAGCAAATTCTTGAAATCAACATGTTTATAGAACATTTTCTCCATAAATATGAAGATATTAAAATGCTAATATAAAAAATAAATTACGACCCTTAGTATGCGAAGAATCTTAACTTTTAATACAAATATTTTTCAATTCACTTTTTCCTTCGATATGTTTTACAATAGAACAATTAGCTCTTCACTAAGCTCTCATTTTTTTTCTTGTTTTCACTCATATTAAACATATTAAAATTGTTACTTATATTGAATAATAAATAATAATTTTGTTTATTATCTTTTTGTTATTGGTATCTGACTTTTTTTTCTTCTGTTTACTCTCTTCCAATTGGAGAGTCTTCTATTATTTTTCTTACTTATATACTAGTTTATAGCCCTACTAGTATCTGATAGTTATAGGTTACATTATGTTTCAATGGGTGATTTAGTATTTTTTTAATTGTTAATTAGATGATTTGTGCATGTTTAAGATTATAATTGTATTAATGTGACTATGTGCTTGTGTTTTCGAATGTTATGTGGTTTAGAGCATGTTATAGCTTTAATTTTGTGCGTTTGAGGTGTTTGATGTGTTTGTTAGTGTTTGAGATCAAGTAAAGAAGATTGGAGAAGTTTGGAGAAAGCTTGGTGGAAGACTCAGGGTTACAATCATGACAGAAGCCAAACAACACTAGGTCACGATCATGATAGAAGCTCAATTTCAAGTGTCACGATCATGGCATACCTACCACGATCATGACAAACGCAATACAGATGCGAGGATCTACTTTCATTTCTAATTTTAGTGGGTTGTTTTAGACTTTTTGGCCTAGGTAAAACCTAGTTTTTACCCTAAAAGACAAAAGCACTATAAAATGAAAAGAAAATGACTTGATCAAGAGAGCCTCCATTTGTCATTTTTGGAAAGAACCAAGGAAGAGGATAGAAGTGGAGAAAAGAAGGAGTTGTTGCTGTTGTTGCCAGTCCTTTCCATTCCATGTTAACTTTCTCAATTTATCTTGTTATTTCTTTCATTTGATGTATAAGATGGATATGAGGATGATGAATTTGTGTTTAAGGATGTTCTAAACTCTTTTTGGGATTTGTTTTTAAATCAATGTTAATTTGATTGCTTTTGATGTTAATGTATTCGGTATTGTGATTGTTTGTTGTATTTACATGCTTTGGTAACAAATCGAGAGAGCGAACCGATAGCAAAATTATTAGGTTGGGTAATAAGAGTTAACAATCTAATAGATCACACAAACAATCAAATCGATAATTTATAAAAAGAGAGATCTTATGTGAGGACCTGATTGTCTATTAGAGTGCTTAAGATCTAATTGTAAAGTGGGCCATTTTTGTTAATTGAGAGATTGCTATTTCAGTAATTCGATTCAATTAGGGTATATCATTTAGGGTTTAATGATTAGAACTCGAGATAGAATAATATACCCTTCGGAATTCTTGGACTAATACTTATTAACTTAAAATTAATCAAGTTGGTATTTGATGATATGATAAATCTCCTTTTCTCATAATTAGTTAATCTTCCTTGTGTGATTTTTGATTTGTCAATTGATTTTGCAAAATTTTAATTTCCTTGTATTAATTTAGAATTTCAATTTCAATCGATCCATATTCAATTGCTTATATTTCTGTTATAGTTTTTATTTCATTTTAATTACAATTTTTGGACCTTAGACTAAGTTAGGATTCATTTAGTTCACTAATTTCTTGTAGGATCGACACCTTAAGTACTACGCTTACGACCCATGCACTTATGGAACATTGAGGGTTTTATAGAATTAAAACTTTCTCAACAGTATCCGATTTATAACCCTTTGATGCTTTGAAAAATGATGCAATAGTAGCATTTCTATTAATAGTTATATGTTTAAACTTGTTAACAAATATAGTACCGTGAATGTATGTGTATTTTTGATGTTTGAGTTATGTTAATGCAGATTGTTGATAATTGAGTTATGTTAAGACGGAATGTTGGTGATTGAGTTATGTTAATCCAGATTGATGTTTGATTTTTTTAAATACTTATTATTGATGATTGAGTTAAGGAGACATGTTCTAGAATGGATGTCTCTAAAAAATTAGAACAAAATGTGTGATTATTGGGCTTCTCAAACATTCAGGTTTGTTTTCTTTCCCTTCACATTTGCTTCCATTAATCTTGTTAAATGATTTAATGAATATCTTTTTCTTTATTTAGGAAAAATGTGAGAAGGTCAAGGTGAACAGAGGATAAGTGAAAACTCCTCACAACTAAAGCTCCAAATCATTTGTTGTTGTTCGAAATGAATATGTAAGATATTGGTTTGCAACTTATAATTATATCAATAAACACTATATTATTTATTGTGCATTGTATGTTTTTTTTTCATAAATCAGGGTGAAAAGGAACTACATGTACAAGAGTGTGATAGGATCACACTGTATAAACTCACTCACTATAAGGATGGTCATAGGTGGATGTCTGAAGAAGCACAAAATAACTTTACAAGTATAAAATTTTGTTTAAATTTTAAGTTTACTTTTTGTAATACTAACTAATAATATTTGCATTGTGATCCGTTGTTTTGTCTTTTACCTTTGGAGGTCGAATAAAAAAATTTAATTTCAAAGATTGCAATATAGAGTGCAACCTCGAGTCGTCTCACTTAATCAAAACCTAATGCAATGGACCTAAGTTAGCCTAAATGTCATGAAATGCAGACTAAATTGGTTAGGAGGGGGTTTCGGTTCTTTGAGAAAACTAACAAAATTGAGCTAATTGTAAAAGAAGTATGTAAAAAGTATGTTTGGATTTTTGGGAAAAAGAAATTGAAAATTCAAACAATGATCAAAGGTGATAAAATCCTCTTGAAAAATGAGCTTTGGCTATCATAGTTTAGAACAAATCTTGGTGGGAGTGAAAATCACTAAGTTTTCAAATGATAAACCTTAAAGAACTCTTTAAGTCCAAAGTTTTAATCAATGAACTCTATTTCTTAAAACCCTGTTTAATGCATCTTAGTGTGTGCAACGGGTAAGTTAATGCAAGTGGTCGATTTGGGATCAAACATCATCTCAATATCAACACAACTAGGTAGATAAAAGAGAATTAACAAAATCACAAAAGGACATTTATGAGACTTCATATATTAAAGCTCCAAGTTCTACATCAACAAACCCAATAACACAACACATTATTCAACACTTGATTAAACTATAATCAAGAAAATCTAACTACAAAGCATAAATCCTAACTAAGGAGTTCATAACAATGTAGTTAAACATGAATAAACTACTCCCATTTGAAGCCCATTGAACTCAAGCCATTGTCACATCTTCAAGAGGAGATGGTGCTTAGTCAAGCATTGCTTCGGGAGCACTCACTACCAGAAACCCACCAATAGCATCCACAGCGGCAGTATGAAAAATGGAAGAAAATGATGGATGAAGGTCAAGTTGAGTGAAAGAGACGAGAGTGTGTGTGTTCTTGATTTTTCTATCACTCCCTCTCTCTGTTTGTAGTTGGCCCCCTGTAGCCTAATTTAGTAGGTTTTTAAATATAGGATGATTGGGGCGGGTCGCACAGTGGGTGATTTTTCCAAATATGGTTCAGGTTTTTGAAGGTTCGCTGCAGCGACAGATAAGTTTGCCACAACGTACTTTTCCCGAAAGGTTTTGGCTCATTGCTAGATCCTTCGCCATGGCGAAAGAAGTAGATCCTGAAAGGTGAACTTTTCCTGAAAGTTTAGCCTGGATTTCTATGTATTTCGCCGCGACGATAGATCTACTTTGCCACGACGAACTTTTCATATAGCGCCTGTTCTCTTGTTAACTTTACTTCAGCTCATCTTTTATTTTACACCTTCGACTCCCTTCTCTTTGAGCTTCCTACAATCAACAATAGCAATTTGGAGTATTAATTATTCTCAAAAAAATTTAATTAGTGCAATTAATACCAATTTATGACAATTTTACTATCAAATTACATAAAATAAAAGTACACACTCAAGGGTTAACTTAAGCACAAATTCTAGAAATAGGAGTCAAAAAGTATAGTAAAAGCTGTAAAAGTTTTGCCAATTAATATAATAAACTTGGGCCAAATTACTAAGTATGATCCATTAAACTAAAATTCAAGATCAAACCAAAATTCAATACATATACAACTTACAGTCATGTCACAATTTTAACACCTATCATATATACCTTCATGAACATGTAATATTTCAACTAGGGTATAATGTGGAGCCTTTTCTCTCCCCTTTAAATGAAGTTTGTCCTTGAAATTCATACCTGATGAGAATAGCTGAGGATACTAAGCTCTTATGGTTGATTCTAGTGCCCATGTTTCTTCCTTGAGTCCATGGTATTGCCAGAGTACTTTCACCAAAGGTATTTGCTAATTCCTGAGTTGTCGACTTCTCTAGCTAAGATGGACACAGGCCCTTCGTCATAAGTAAAATCTGGTTGTACTTGAATTTCTTGCATAGGAATCTTATTTGTGTCACTAGAACGATATCTTCTCAACATAAAAACATGAAACATATCGTGTAAGTTGGCCAATTCATTAGGAAGAGCTAATTGATAAGCTACTGATCTGATTCTCTTAAGAATCTCATAAGGAATGATGTGTTGTGGGCTGAGTTTACCTTTCTTCTTAAATTGAAATATGTGTTTCCATAGTGAAACTTACAAAAATACTTTGTGCAACATCCCGTTACCCATGTCAAGGCTAGAATTGTGATTTGTGAGAAAGTACTGAGAAATTAGGAAATGCACATCATGCTTTAGTTAAATATGACATGCACATTTTTGCATATGAATATGATTGCACATGCATTCATTGACATTTTCTAGGTATAATTGATGTATAAATGAGATTAAATTGTGAATTTTAAGTTATTTGCATTAAAATTTTATTTGGAGACCATTAGTATTATTTCAAAATTTTTGGTGAATTTGAGGTACAATTGGACTAGGACAAATGCCAAATGGTATGATAAATTGATACATAAAAATTTGGATGATTAAGCCTAAAATTGAGTGATATTTGGCATAGTTAAATTGGTGACAAATGTACTAGTAATTAAGTGACAAATGGATTATTTATTGTGTGACAAGTAGATCAATAATTAAAAGACATATAGACTGATTAATTGGTGACATATGGCAGCATCTTGACTAGATTAGTGGCAGCATCTTGATTAGGCAAATGTAAGATAAGCCTTAGGGAAAATGTTATGCTGTAAAGTTGACACCTAGCATGTTGATGGTACAAATTCCAACAATAATATTTCTGCTATTTCTCTCACGTTTCTCCAACGAATTTTCTCCAACTTTCTCCTCTATAATTTGGTTGAAGCCTAGCCAAATTTCTGCACCAAAATCAACTTTTTTCCTTACACAAAATAGCTAAGAAAAGCAGCTGAAAGTTACCTTCATCTTGCTGTCCAAAATCAACTTGTTTTCATCATAAGTTTTTGATTAACTTTTCTTGCATGGAGACTTGATTTAATCTGAAGTTTGAGCTAAATTGAAAGACCAACAAGTAAGTGAATATCTGATCTTTATGATATGTTTAGTTGTATGAGAATTATGATGGAATTGGAATGACATGTATAAGATATTGGTGAAGATGAATGCTAGAATGTTATGAACTGAAGAATTTTTTTTAATAGACTTTGGTATTTTGATTATATCTTGAACTGTAGATTTCCAAATATGTTGATTATTGATTCAAAATAAATTAGAGATATATGTATACAACTTTCTTGAAGAAGTCAAATGTTAAGTCTTTCTCTAAACATTTCAAAATCTTGCTGGAAGTAGAGTTAGGATTTCAGTTATAGTTTAAAAATAGTCTGAACTATTTTGGATATAAAATTCAATATACTCAATCAAATTGTATGATTCTAGTGTTATCAGAAACTAGAAACATAGTAAAACAACTGTATAGAAGAAAGTGTTACTGAAATACACCATTTTCCGTATCATAATGATCATGCAAAGTTATCCCGAAAGGGGTGCTAGGATGGAAATGCTAAGGTGTGCTAGAGTTTGATAATTGGAATGTTTTTACTAAACATGCTTTGGTATTTTGGCTATATTTTGATCTGTAGATTTCAAAATGAAATGATTCTTGATTTAGATTGAACTAGAGACATTTTTCTACGAATATTAAGAAGATATTGAATTTGAATTTTGTCCTTAAGGGTCTTGAAATTTAGCTTAAAGGTATGTCAAAGCTTAGGCAGTAGCACTACAAAGGATTAAAATCAGGTCCTGTTGTTATTGAATAAACTACATTAATATAGGCCGAATCAGACACAGGTTTCTTCACAAACATTATATCTTATTCCTTTAGCTTTCGATTGGTATAAAGTTTGTAATTTTTGGATATTGTAACTGAGAGATATGTGGTGTACAACTTGAATACATGATCATGCATTAGCCAAAATTTCAAATGTACACATTCTGTGGTATTTTGAACATAACTAATAAAATAATAAAACAAATTGTACAATCTTGGTATCATTAAAAACTTAAGAAGGAAGTGTGTACTGAGTTCTAACTCATAAAATTGGTATTTTGAGCATATCTCATAAACTAATAAATCAAATCAACTTTTTAAAAGGAAGTGTTGCTTAATTTTTTTCATTTACCTTATAAGAATAATTATGTAAAACTGACCCAAAAGTATATTATGAAAAAAAAATCTGAGATGATCAATTGGGTTATGAAATTAGTTTCACATTGTTTTATTATGTTCCAAACCCTAAGTACAAATTATATTAATGAGGTTTTTCTACCTGAATTATATGGTGACAAAATCTCCATAAGATACCCAAAATTGTCATTGAATATGCGTTGTGCATATTGTCTATACATTGATAGGGATAAAGAAAGACTTCTACATTTGTAAAAATTGTGATATATGTAAATGTGTTTTGTATGATATAGAGGAGCACATTGGACGCCAGTTAGACATTACCGTACCATCCGTACAAAAGCATATTGGAGCATATTGTGAGTAACCTAAGATGGTCTCACCTTGATTTGTTTTGTTTATTACTAAATTGAATTTGATATTGATGAATGTG
>JANVCL010000009.1:4021123-4031266 GCA_026546855.1 Erythroxylum incrassatum
GACTCCTTAAGATCTTACGAATATGATCTTGATTATCGTAGGTTCTTCCGAGAGCTTTAAGTCCATTGATAATTGTTTGAAATCTCCCAAACATTTGATCAATAAGTTCTTCATCTTTCATTTTGAAAAGCTCGTACTGATGCACAAGAATACTTATCTTGGATTCCTTAACTTGATTTGTACCTTTGTGTGCGTTGGATAACATATCCCACATCTCCTTCGCAGTATCGTACCTGTGGACTTTATCGTACTCACTTCTGCTTAAGGCACAACTCAAAAAGAACTTTGCCTTCGAGTTTAGTTGAAATCTCGCCTTTTGATCGACAGACCATCTGATTCGTGGAATAGGATTTCCTTCTTCATCTACCGGTGTATACGGTCCATTTTCTATTATGTCCCAAAGGTCAATATGAGTAGATTCGATAAACAGCCGCATTCTATCTTTCCAGTAGTGATAGTCTTCTCCGTTAAACGCCAAAGGTCTAGTGACTGAGGCACCTTCAGCAATGTACATGTGTGACTTCGCCAAGAATCTTTATCCACACTTTGCTACAATGATCCTTGGACACCAAGCTCTGATACTAATTGAAGTAATCACAAGTTAATACAAGACTTAATAAACGATATACAAATGCACAAGAAGGGGGGTTAAATTGTGTATTCTTTTTCAATGATCCCTTATTAATAATTTCTTTAAAAGAAACTTGTTCTTCTCACAGACTACTGACAATCAAAGTTGTAAAATATTTTTGAAATTCTCGTATGAAAATAGTAAGATTTAAATTTCAAAGTTAGGAGAGAGTTAAGAGTTGAGAAAATGTTGACACAACAGATTTATCCTAGTTTACCCTAAACTGTGGGCTACGTCCATTCTTTAGAAATCTTTCTGAGATTTCACTATCTCACAAAACATTACAAGTATTCTTTGATTTCGAGCCTCTTCAGGTCTCTTACAACAAGTATTCTTTCACTCTTAGCCTCTTCAGGCTATCTGCTCTTCTTTCAACTGAAAGGTATTTTGAGCTTCGTTACAGATAAGAATAGCTCTAAGTTTTTTGCACAATAATATTTTGCAGATCACTTAAACTTTTCAGAAAATGCTAATCTTTTTAAGTCTTTGACTCCGACTCATATTTATAGCCTTCGTCTTCAACTGCCCCTTGATAACTCCTTCTTTCTTCTTGTTTCTTGATGTTTCAAGAATCAATTATTCAGTTGAGTTCTGTAACCAACTCAAGTTGATTTGTAATCTGACGTGGTATCAGATCTTCCGTCTTACTTTCTTTCGTCTGATGTTTTCGTTTGCACTTTCGTCTCATTCTTACTTTCGCGCCTTGCATGCGTCTGATTTTCTTTTGTTTTTATTTTGTATCGTCTGACTTTTGTATCGTCTGACTTTCATCAGCTTCTGTTTGCTTTTTTGTCTTAGTGCTTCCATCTGCTTTTTGTCTTAGCGCTTTCGTCTGCTTTCTGTCTTAGCGCTTCCGTCTGATTTTTTTCTTAGTGCCTCCATCTACTTTTTTTGTTTTCGTCTAACTTGCTTCTTTCATTATTATTTGTTCTCCATCAAAATTATTTGTGTAAAGTCATTTTGACTTAACAGAACAATCATCTAAAATACTTGACTTTAAATGCCAATGAGTTTTGCCTAATAGGTTAATCTCTATGCACTTTTTTGATAATTTTGTTTAACAAACAATAACTCTAATCTTAACTCTAAAATGGCGTGGAACAAAGTTAAGATTAGTCATTACTAATGACTAAGTTGACGATTTTCTCCTAAATGAGCCAACGTGAGATCATGGAACTCACTGCTCTACATAAACATGACGGATTTTTTATTTTAAACTCTTGTGTAGTAGACTGCGTCTTCAAAGGCCTAGAAACTTCATATTCACCCATAATCAGTTCACCTCAGTGTTCTAGCAGACTTTTGGAGATGTCATCCATAAAAATTCTAATGCCACTTCCCTGATTATTGGCAAGATGTGGGAATATTATGTTCTGTCTACCATGGTGATGGAGAATTATGACTCACAATTCTTCATCTGAACCAAAGATCTCGAGTTTAATCATCTTGCCTATCCTTGGGTCGATTTTTCCATTTAAATGTGGCACTCTGTTATGTTTTTGTTCTTTTTTCCTTATTCATGTGGACTGATGGTTCTACCTTCATTGTGTATGATTTCTTGAGGAATAATATATGAATATTCATGATTAGAAATCATAAACGCATGTCAGGATATGAACTGTAACAAATACAAGAATGTTTATCGATTTGTGAGCCAGTCACTGATCGGTTGATGTTGCAGACACTTTCTTTAAATCTTTTGAATTCTGTTCACCTGCCAATACAAAATCATGATATTGCACGGGCATACATACAACAATAAGAGAGATAGTTGAGCATCTCTAACCTGTGATTTTTTTAAGGAATCTTATGTCTTGTGAATGAGCATTAGTTGTCACTTTATCTACATTACTGTTAAATTAGATGCAAGAATCAAATGTTTAGGCCAAGCCAGAATTCCAAAACTGTAGTGGTACCTTTGTAATTTGTATGACCAACCTCAATGCCCTTCTAAGTCCTTCTACAATATGTGATTTTGTTGGCTACTTGGGCTTCTTCGATTTTGTTCTGTCACCTAGTGGTCAACTAAGTAAATGCCTTCTGATTTTAGAGGATCCCGAAAGGTTGTTCTCAAGTTCCTGAGATTTTAGGAAAACAAGTTTGATTTATCATCTGGGAGGAATTACAACAATTAAAGAACAAAAGAGGTAAGTTTCCATTAACAAATATAAGCAAATTTGTGAACAACCCCATAACCTAGCAGTGAACAAAGTGTTTTTATGAAACTGGATATATACCTAGATCAAGACTCAACAAAAAAAAAACAAAAGAAGACCCTGATTAACATTATAGCTAAGAAGTCAAAAATTAGAAAACTTTAGATTGAACTTCCATGAAAATGTCGCTCAATGCTCCAACGTATGATTTTTTCTCACGAAGTATTAGAGAGCGAACTTACATGAAACTGAGAGATACCCAGATCAAGACTCAACACCAAAAAAGATCCAAATTAAAATTATGCCTAAGACAGTAGCAAACTTTAGATGAACTTTCATGAAAATATTGTTCAATGCTCCAACATAAGAATTTTTTCTGGTAAGTAAATGTTCCAACTTAAGATTATGCTATGCTATCAAAGTACAATACACGACTCATGAACTGTTAAAGAACAAACATACATTAAACTAAGAGATACCCAAATCAGAACTGTACATTAAGAGAAGAAAAAAGGCATATAACTGATGATTTTATCCCAAAAAAGAAAAAATAAAACACCAACAATAAGAGAAAAGATGGAGAATTGCAGGTACATAAAACAACAAAGACCCATCTGTATAAATACCTGGAGAACTAGGAGGGGTTTCTGAAACATGATCTTAGAGAGAGAGGAGAAGATCTAGGTCCTCTTCATGGGTCGACATTAGTGTATGAGACTTCATCTCCATGAAGACCAAAGGGGAAAAATGAATCGAAAACTATTTGAAAGGTAAGTTTTGTTTACCTGTGATAGGTTTGTTAAACAACTGCACAGAAGATTCCTTGGAGAAGATGGGTTAGTTGTGTCCCTCGAGTAGTTGGTGGTTGCTTTTCCCTTGTGAAGATGGGTTTGCAAAACAACCTGAAGAAAATAAACATAAACGTCAGAAAAATGTCTACCCAAAAAAGCTAAAACAAGAGGCTTTTTTGAAAAGCTCCAAATTTAAACTTCTTAAAAAGCTATATTTGAGCTTCTAAAAAAGCCATTTCTATTAAAAAGTGCTTTTAGATTTTACGTCCAAACACTCATTTTTCTTAAAAATAGCTTTTGCAGTGGAAAAGTACTTTTTTAGCCTCCAAAAGATGAACCAAACAGGCATCAAGCTTCATATGAAAAAGAGATTCTTTCGTTTCTCTTATATTCTAGGTACCACTATAAATGATCACATCACCAATTTTAATCAATTAGTTACTGATTTAATGAATTTGAATGTGACATTTGAAGATGAAGATCTAGCTTTGATGTTGTTGGGATCCCTTCCTGAAGAGTTTCAGTTTCTTGAAACTACTTTACTTCATGGGAAGGTTGATTTGTCTCTTAGTGAAGTTATAACTTCTTTGTATAGTCATGAATTTAGAAGGAAGACAAAGGAAGAACATATAATTGGAGCAACAAAAGCTTTGGTAGTCAAAGGCCATTCTCAGAGCTAGATTAAAGGAAAGAAAGGGAGATCGAAGTTGAGGCTCAAATTGAGCAAAGATGAATGTGCCTTTTTTCGGGAAAGAGGGCATTGGAAAAAGGATTGTCCTAGTCGAAAAATAAAAACAAACCTGATAAGGGAAAGGCTGTTGCAAATTTGAATATTGTTGAGTGTGAAGATGAAGACTTAGATCTTTCATTAGTTGTTACATCCTCAATAAGCCCTTCTAGTCTACGACTGCTCGATTTAGGCTATAGCCATCATAGGTGTCCCAATTGGGATTAATTCTCTAATTTTAGAGAGCTAGAAGTCGGAGTTTTTTACGCAGAAAATCACAATCCCTGCACAACAATGGGATTGGTTCAATTTGCTTAAGGAATCACGATGGAACAACGAGGACTCTGACAGATGTCAAATACATGTCAAGTTTGACGAAGAATATCATTTTTGTGGGAGTCCTAAATCAAAGGGATACAATATAAATGCAACAAATGAAAGTCATCTCTAGAGCACTTGTGGTAATGAAAGGAATTCAAAGAAACAATAATCAGCATTATTACCAAGGTAATGCAATTATTGGAACAACAACAGTAGCTTTTAATGATGATCTAGAGCTAGAAGCAACTAGGCTGTGCCATATGCACTTGGGACATGCAGGTGAGAAATCTTTGAAGATTTGAGTAAATCAAGAATTTTTGAAAGGAGTTTGGGCCTGCAAATTAGACGTTTGTGAATATTGTTTCAAAAGGAAGCAGATGAGAGTGAAATTCAACACTACAATCCATGATATGAAGGATATTTTGGATTATGTTCACTCTGATGTCTGAGGACCTTCTGAAATAGCTTCTTTGGGAGGAAAACGCTATTATGTAACCTTTGTTGATGATTTTCCCCGCAGAGTATGGGTGTATACTATAAAGACTAAGGATGAAGTGTTGAGAGTTTTCCTCAAATAGAAGAAGATGATGGAAACTCAAACAGGCAAAAGGATCAAGCATCTCCGTATAGATAATGGTGAGGAGTACAAGAGTAATCCATTTTTAAAAGTCTGTGAAGATGAAGGTATTGTTAGATACTTCACAGTCAGGAATACACCACAACAAAATGAGGTGGAAAAACGTATAAACCGAACATTGCTGGAGAAAGTTCCATGCATGCTGTCTAATACTGGGTTGGGCAGAGAATTTAGGGGGGCTGTTACATACGCTTATCATCTTATTAATCACCTTTCGTCAAATACTATTGGTGGTAAAACACCATTGAAAAAATGGTTTGGAAAACTTGTTAAAGATTATGATTACATGTGTTTGGTTCTACTACATATTATCATGTTAAGAAGTCAAAATTCGATCCACGTACAAATAAAGCAATTTTCATTGGATCACCTCTGGTGTGAAAGGATATCGTCTTTGGTGCCCAGAGTCAAAGAAAATAATTTTTAACAGGGATGTTAACTTTGACGAATCTACCATTGATTGAACCCAAGTTTTCTATATCAATTGGTGAAATTTTCAGGGTTTTTATCATACTTTTTGGCTCTTATTTTCAGATTGTATGCTTAATTTAACTCTTGAGTACTTGTCTTGAATTAATGTAGTTTAAGAGCAAAATTGTCACAAATAATTAGTAATTTCACTAAATTGGTATTCTTAAAACAATCGATACTGCAAACTACTATTTTTCATTGTAGGAAATTCAAGAATTAGAGCTAAGGGATGAAGAACAATTGCAAAAGTCAACAAATCTTTCAGGAAAAGTTTGCCACAGCCAACGCACCCTCTTGCCATGGCAAACTCAGTAGATTATTGAAAAGACCCTTCGGGGAAATTTCACAGCGGTGTGAAGTTCACGTTGTCGCAACGAAGAAACCAAAAACTCTAAGCAAAACCTTTCAGGAAAAGTTCGTCGCGGCGAACCTTCAAATACCTAAACCATTTTTGGAAGTTTTACCCACTATACAGCTCGATCCATTGGCCCATATTAAAAAAAATACCTATTTTAGGCTATCTGAAGAGTATCAACATGGGACAGGAGACAGGAGAGAGAGCCAACACTATTGAAGAGAAAAAACTCCACATCCATCTACTGCTCCACCATCGGATCACCATCTCCACGCAATACGCCACCATTTCTCCTCATTTTCCAAAGTTGGTAGCTACCATGGGGTCTTCCGATTGCTTCTCGATAGTGAAGTTGCTTGAAGCTATGAGTGGCTAGGTATCTATTCTTCTCTTGAAGATGTAGCAATGGCTTAAGTTCAATGGGCTTAAAAGGGGAGTAACTTAATCCATGTTTAGCTATGATTTATAAATTCTTAGGTTTAGGATTTGTAATTTATAGTTAAACATTCTTGACTAGAGTTTAATCAAGTATTAGATACTCAATGTATTGTTAGGATTTGTTGATGTAGAACTTTGAGCTTAAATATATGAAGTCTCATATGTGTTTTTTGTGATCTTGTTGAATCTCTTTTATCTTGCATAGTTGTGTTTGATTTTGAGTTGATTTGAGATCCCAAGTAACTTATTGCGTTGATTTACCCACTACATACACTAAGGGCATTTAACAATGGAGTTCATTGATTAAGACCTTGGACTTAAAGAGTTCTTTAAGGTTTATCAATTGAAACCTAGTGATTTCCACTCCCATCGAAAATAGATTTCAAACTTTGATAGCCAAAGCTCATTTTCAAGAGGATTATATCACCATTTGATCATTGTATTTATCTTTCTGATTTTTATTCCCAAAATTCAAAAATACTTTTTACACATTTTTCTTACAATTCATTTAATTTTGTTAAAATTTCCAAAGATCAAAACCCCCTTCCTTACTAATTTAGCTTGCATTTCATGACATATAGGTTAGCTTAGATCCATTCGTTAGGTCCGATTAAGTAAGGCGACCAGAGGTTGCATTCTATATTACAATCCTTAGAATTATATTTTTTATTTGACCTCCAAAGGTAAGAACAAAAAGGATCAAATCAACCATGTTAAGAAAGGTGACAATTGAAAATGTTAATCAGACAGATGGTACTCCAAAATAGGTGGAGTTTGAAGGAAGAATTGTTACCCCAGCAAATGATGAAGCAGACGTAGAAACTCCTATAGGTAGAAGAGGAGCTAGATGAAGAAAAGGTTTCAACCCAAAAACCTCCACAACAATAATTACCAATTGCATTAAGAAAGCTACAAAGGAACATTCAAGTACCTGCTCGTTATGTTAATATGGTGGCTTATGCATCTCTAATTGAAATTGATGACATTCTTACCTCTTATAAGGAAGAAATACAAAGTTCAAAAGAAGATAAGTGGAGAACAGCCTTGAATGAAAAAATACATTCCCTTCATAAGAATCAGACATGGAAGCTAGCTAGTCTCCCAAAGGGAAAGAAGGCAATTGGATGCAAATGGGTATATGCAAAGAAAGTTGGATTTCCTGATAAGGATAATGTTTATTACAAAGCAAGGCTGGTGGCCAAAGGCTATGCTCAAGCGGAGATAATTGATTATAATGAAGTTCTCTCCAGTGTAAAACATTTCTCCATTTGAATTTTGTTGGCTTTGGTAACAAAGTTTGGC
The DNA here is from genome assembly GCA_026546855.1 of Erythroxylum incrassatum. Classification (NCBI taxonomy): domain Eukaryota; kingdom Viridiplantae; phylum Streptophyta; class Magnoliopsida; order Malpighiales; family Erythroxylaceae; genus Erythroxylum; species Erythroxylum incrassatum. The sequence continues at coordinate 4,028,953 of JANVCL010000009.1, forward strand.
ATGGAACTAGTTCAATTGGATGTAAAAATTGTGTTTTTACATGGAGACTTAGAAGAGGAAATCTATATGACTCAACCTGAAGGTTTTAAAGTTGCTGGAAAAGAGAATATGGTGTGCAAGCTTGAAAAATCATTGTACGGATTGAAGCGATCTCCGAGGCAATGGTACAAGTGATTTGACAAGTTTATGATAGGGAAAAAGTACACAAGAAGTAAATATGATCATAGTGTGTATTTTCACAATCTACAAGATTGATCAAAGAGAAATTGAGAGATTAAAGATTCAGTTAAATCAGGAGTTTGAAATGAAGGATCTTAGTGAAGCCAAGAAAATTCTCGGCAAGAAGATAAGTAGAGACAGAAAGTTGGGAGACCATGTTTGACTCAAAAGCAATATTTGAAAAAGACACTACAACGTTTAGGCATGAATGAGAAGTCAAAACCTTTTAGTACTCCGCTCACTCCTCATATAAACTCAGTGCATCCCTATCTCCAAAGAAAGAGCAGAACGAGAGTACATCGCTAAAGTACCGTGTGCACTAATGTATGCTATAGTGTGTGCAAGGCCCGACATTTCATAGGCAGTTGGGGTTGTGAGCAGGTATATGCATAATCCTAGAAAGGAACATTGGCAAGATGTGAAATAGATTATATGATACATTATAAACACCATAGATGTTGGTTTGGCATTTCAGCGAGATAAGGAAGACGGTCAATGTGTAGTTGGATATTATGATTCCAACTATGTTGGTGATTTAGATAAATGTTGATCAACTACTGGATATGTGTTTACTCTTGGAAAGGCACCAGTCAATTGGAGGTCTACCTTCTAGACAACAGTTGTTTTGTCGACTATAGAGTTAGAGTATATGGAAATTACAAAGGATGTGAAGGAGGCAATTTTGCTTCAAGGATTGCTTAATGATTTGGGAATTGGACAGATGCATGTCAAAGTAAATCGTGATAGTCAAAGTGTCATTCATTTAGCAAAGAACCAAGTTTATAATACAAGGATGAAGCACATTGATATTCGTTATCACTTTGTACGAGAGGTTCTAGAAGAAGGTGGAGTAGTAATCCAGAAGATTAAGACCACTGAGAAACCTACTGATATGTTGACAAAGGTGGTGACTGCGATCGAGTTCCAATATTGTTTGGACTTGATCAATATTGCTAAAAATTGAAGATGGGCTCTTTGAAGCACATTTAAAAACACTACTAAAGATGAGCTTTGTGAGAGATTTGAAAAAGTGGAATTTGCCAAGGTTGAGATTTGTTGATTGGTCAAATATTTTGGTTTATTCTATAATTCCACATAAAAAATGTGTGGGAATGTTAGAGGTTTCTAAAACCATAAAAAGAGCCTCCCCTCTTTAGTTGAATCATCCCAAAATAATGGTCTTTCATTAGATAAATATCTTCTCTCCTTTTGTAGTATTTCCAGAAAATAGTGAAATACAAATTTAGTAGTATTCTTCGAAGTAGGCATAATTAGTTAAACCTCGTTAAATTCTAGTGTTCTTTATTGGTCTATTTAATAGCTATTATGGGGTATAGTTGTAGTGAATTATTGTGCTATAAAATTATATGTCTAGGAAAATTTTGTCTATGAGATTGGTATTTAAGTGGGACTGTCTGTGACCCTTCAATCTTTCCTAGGAATTTACTTAGTATGATTTTTCAGTACAATCTTTCACAGTCTATTTACCTAGACAATAGTGGTCAAGGTAAATTTGTCACTATCGGTGGAAATTAACCCAGAGTTTCACAACACTATTGGCGCCCAAAAAATGGGAGTCTTATCTAGCTATAAGCATTTTGTGATTCAGACTAACCATTAGAGTCTTAAATACTCGTTGGAGTCGAGACTTACAACCCCTACACAGTAAAAGCTTGCTTAGCTAAACTGATGTAGTATGATTATAAGATCCAATATAATAAAGACAAGGAAAACAAAGATACAGATGCTTTGTCCATAATCACTAATTCTGAGCTCTACAGGGACGAGTTTATAGCTTAGGAGGGACAGATACGTTCGATAACAGAACGAATATAGGAAGAGATGATGCTTCCACACCATCTTATATCGCACATCCTCACAAGGTTCCTGCAACTACCCTCCTTCGATTTAGAAAGGCTTAAAATTAATGGGATTTTGACACTACAAGAAAAGAAGGCATTTTGCGTCGTTTTTTAAACGTCGTTAAAGGAAATTTGCCGTCGAAGAAGACTATCTTTGACGTCAATGCAAACGTCGCAAACAACGTCGTGGAAGGTAGGGTAAGCATTGGTGATCTACGACGTCTGTTAGAACA
>JANVCL010000009.1:4037306-4061566 GCA_026546855.1 Erythroxylum incrassatum
AATAATAAATTGTTTGCATGTATTCAATTCTTGTTATACATGAATAATTATTAAAATTGATTATATATTCAAAAAATTGATGAATTATTAAACAAATTTATTTAATAAATAATATTTAATAGTTATTAAATAAATCTTATTATTTTCAATTAGCAAATAATTAAATAAAATTATTTTCGTAAATTTAAAACATATTTAAATAACAAGCTAATTACAAATCTAATTTATTCAATATTTTTAAAAAAATTGAAAAATTTAAATTTAATTATTATATTTTATTAAATTTAAAATTATTCAAATATTCAGATCAATAAATACAAATCAAGAAATTCTAATTTATATTAAAAAATTATAAACTAAATTTACCAAAATTATTATAAATATATTTTTAATAAAAAACTTACAATCCGCGACGTCTGTTCAAACAGACGTCGCAGAATATCCACTTTTTGCGACGTCCTTCAAATGTCATTAAAACACAGACATTCCCTGACGTTCTCTCCAAACGTTGCCAAATCTTCCGTTCTTTCCTGATGTCTGTATGAACGTCGCAGAATAGGCAAGCATTCTACGACGTCGTGGGTAATACGTCGCAGAAACCTATTACCTACCCCACAATCTACGACGTCTATTGTGACATTTTAATAGACGTCGTAGAAGGTTTTCTGCAATATCTTATTGGATTCTACAACGTCTACAAGATGTCGCCAATTGTACCTTTTTTGTATTGACTGTTGTTTTCTATTTTTGATGCATGTGACGTAAGATCAAAACCCAAAAGTGGCATCAGAGTCATCTTGTGCCCATTAGATGTAGTTTCTATTATATGCGCAATAGGATTGCATGGTTGTGACAACAGAGGTTCTATGCTTAGAAAATTTGAAATTAAATTATAAAATTTTTTTCACGATTTTTTTACTGATAGGCTCATGAGATGTTTTCATTTGGTTTTTGTGATTGAAAATTGATTTTAATGTGGTTAAAATATTTATTTTTGAAATGTATCAACATGAACGAAAATTGTTTTCCTGCAAAACATATGATGTTAGTTGACTAAATTATTGAGGTTGAACATGTTTTTCTTGGAATTTGATTCTAGAAAAATTATGTAAACATATCTAGAATGTGTTTAATTCTTTGGAATGTTTCCATAATTAATTAAATTTTTTTAATTAGTGTTTCAAATAGTAAACAAATCTGGTCGGTTTTGCTGAAATTGATGGAACTATTTTTGTTTGATAATTTTGTATGTGTATGTTTCGGTTCCAGAACCTTAAAAATATTTTTATGTGATAAAAATGTTTTATTTTTATGTCTTATGCATGCAAAATTAGTTTCAGTTATCTTGATGATTTTGGGTGATTCTAAAATTATTTTGGTGAACTTGAAATGACTTGGAGATGCATGGAATGGTGATATTATTTTTTTTGGAAATTAATTTTGAATTAATTTAAGTGGAGTGTTAAATTTTCTAGTATGACTATAAAGTGGCATATATGACAAGATTAAAGTGTTTAATTTTGACATCAAATAATTAATTTTAAGGTTACTAATTTTTGAATTAATTTTTGGAAATTGGAGTTTAATTTAATTTGATTAATATTAAATTCCAAATTGAAATGACCTGCAAAATTAAATTTAGCTAAGATTAAAATTCGATTCAAGAGTATAATCGACTTCTAAATTTTAGGATCTAAAAATTGTCACAACCAAAAATTATGTGTTTAATTTGATTCATTAGAGAATGCATGTTAGGATTGTTTGGACTTGCATGATGTATGGTTATGGACTTAAGCCCGATATGATTGGGGTGTCCATATCATGTCATATTGCTATAGAAACTATATATATATATATATATGATATATACAAGACCATCCTAGTTAGATGAGACCTAAGTAGAAATCCCTCACTTAGAATATTAAAACTAATGCCTTCTATTAATATGGTGAGAACTAGAGTCTTTTTAGAGTTAGGTTTTTTTAGACAAACCTAAGCACACTTTATGTTCGATCCATGGAAATATGATTTTCAGATTAATGGGTTGGTTTGAACTAGAAGCATTTATTGGTTGGGCAAACCCAAAGTCAACATGGATAGAGGTGAAGTTGAGTAGTGTATATGAGACGTACATGCATCAAGAGTTGATAGCCCAATGTGAGTGCACACATTAATAGTTGATAGCACTAGATACGATAGTTGCATTATAAATGCAATTGGTATAATTGATACCTATTGATTGACCTAAGGTGGCTTGTTGGGCAAAATCAAGGTCATTATTAGGGATATTAGATATTGACCCATTAGGAAAACTTCTGTACAATTTCTCTCGGATTCATATAGAGGGTTACGGATTTATGAGCTCTTTGACATTAGGTTGCAAGAATCAACACCATGACCACTAGTGTGAACCTACGCTCACTTATAGAAGCCAGTAAGTTGATTGGACCCAACTTCCTAGACTATCTTAGGAACTTGAGAATAGTTCTCAAGTTAGCGAAACTAGGCTACATCTTGGAAGAACCACTTCCCAATCCTCCTACTGTTGTTGCTTCTGATAATGATCAAAGGGCATACAGAAAGCATCTTAATGATAACGAGATGACTAGTTACATAATACTGGCCACTATGTCACTAGAATTGTAAAAGCAGCATGAGGCTATGGATGCTCATACCATAGTATATCATTCATCCATAGTATATCATTTGAGGGAGTTGTTTGATGGACAAGCTAGGTCCGAAAAGTTTGAGACCTCAAGGTTGCTCTTCCACTCCAAGATGGTTGAGGGGACATCTTTAGTGCAATATGCATTGAAGATGAATGGCTATATTGAGAGGTTGGCCTCTTAAGGTTTTTTAATGGACCTTGAATTAAGTATAGACTTAATTCTAATTGGTTTGACTAATAGTTATTCATAGTGTGTGCTTAACTATCAGATGAACCAAATATCCACAACGATTCCTGAGCTAATCAACTTGATCAAAATAGTTGAGCCATCTATCTGCAAGGACAATAAGGCAATGATGCTGGTGGATTCTTCTGGTTCGAGGAAGAAGAACCAAAAGAAGAAGAAGTCTATAAGGCCTAAGAGAGGTGTGGTTAAGAAGAAAGCTAAGGAGATTGCCCCTAAGGGAACATGCTTCCACTATAGAAAGGATGGCCATTGGAAGATGAACTCTAAGGCCTATCTGGAGTCATTGAAGCAGAAGAAGGCATCAGATGTACCATCTACGTCAGGCATGTTTGTTATTGATATTAATATTATTTCTAATAATAACATATGGGTATTGGACACTAGTTGTGGCTCACACATATGTACTGATATGCAGGGCCTCAGGAACAATAGACAATTCAACAAGGGATAGTCAAACCTGCACTTAGGCAATAGAGTAAGAGTTGCTGCATTATCCGTAGGAACTTATGTATTGACACTCCCTAGTGGGCTTGTAATAGAATTGGATGATTGCTTTTATGTACCTATATTGACTAAGAATATGATTTCATTTTCTAGTCTTAATAAGGCTAGTTTCCATTTAAATTTTAGGAATAATGGTTGTTCTATTAGTTTGAATGGAATGCTTTATGCTATGAGTACATTATACAATAGAATATACATATTCGATATGTCCAATCCAGTTTTAAATATCAAGGACAATAAAAGAAAAAAAAGAGATAATGTGAAATCATCTTACTTATGGCATTGTTGCTTGGCCATATAAGTGAGAGATGCATAACTAAACTACACAAGTGTGGTAGTTTAGGGTCATTTGATTATGAATCATATGAAACATATGAATCTTACTTATTCGGCAAGATGACAAAGTTACCCTTTAAGGGAAAGGGTGAACAACTACTAGGCTGTTGGACTTAATACATTCAAATGTATGTGGTCCGATGTCTATCCATTCCAAAGGTGATTTCATATACTTCATTAACTTCATCAATGATTATTCATAATATGGGTATTTTTATCTAATGAGATACAAATATGAGGCCTTTGAAAAATTCAAAGAATTCAGAAATGAAGTAGAGAAACAGATAGGAAGAAGTATTAAAACGCTTCGATCAGATCGAGGTGGTGAATACTTAAGCCATAGTTATCTCAGAGCTAATGGGATAATATCTTAGTGGACTCCACCTTACACGCCATATCACAATAGTGTGGCAAAAAGAAGAAATCAAACCTTTTTGGACATGGTGAGGTTAATGATGGGCTTAGCAGATCTGCCAAAATCCTTTTAAGGATATGCACTCGAGACTGTTGTTTATGTGTTAAACAGAGTCCCTTCAAAGTCAGTTGATGTTACTCTATATGAGATGTGGACTAATAAGAAACCCTATCTTTCTCATATAAAAGTTTGGGTTCTCCAGCTTATGTGAAGTGGATTCAGTCTGATAAACTAGAAGTCAAATTTGACAAGTGTCTGTTTGTAGGATATCATAAAGAAACGATGGGATATTAGTTCTACAATATTTTGCCAAAAGGTGTTTGTTTCAAAGCATGCTGTCTTTTTAAAGAATGAGTTTCTTCTAAAAGAAGACAGTGGGAGCAAAATTGAACTTATGGAAGTTCAAGATGCTCAAATAGACGCAGATCAACTGTCTAAACCTAAGACTGTTATTCATAATGATGGAACAATAGTTCAGTCTTATGATAAAGAAGAAGTTCATAGGTCAAGTAGGATACTTCATGTTCTAGAGAGATATGGATTCTCATAAGTGAACATAATGACGTATTGCTTATGGAAGACAATGAGCCTACTACCTATGAAGAAGTTTTGAAGAATCCAAATTTTGAAAAATGGCTTCAAGTCATGAAATTCGAAATGAAATCTATGTATAAAACCAAGTATGGACTTTGGTTGACCCACCCGTCAGGTGCAAATGGATTTTCAAGAAAAAAGACGGAGGGTAATGCAGTTACCTATAAAGCTAGGCTTATAGCTAAAGGTTATCGTCAGCTCGGTAGCCATACTTAAATCCATTAGCATACTCCTGGCCATTGCTTCTCATTATGATTATGAGATATGGAAAATGGATGTGAAAACAATTTTCCTTAATGGAAAGCTAACCGAGGATATGTATATGAAACAACCTGATGGTTTCATATCCAATAATGGAAAAAAGATATGCAAGCTTGAAAAATCCATAAAAAGGTATGCAAGCTTCAAAAATCTATTTATAGATTGAAGCAAGCATCTAAGAGTTGAAATATCCAATTTGATGAGACAATCAAAGAGTTTGGTTTCTCACAAAATCTAGATGAACCTTATGTGTATAAGAAAGTTAGTGGGAGTGCAGTTGTATTCCTTGTGTTGTATGTGGATGGCATACTACTAATTGGAAATGATTTCTTAGCTTTACAATCAGTCAAGATTTGGTTTTCCAAGAATTCCTCCATGAAAGACCTTGGAGTCTTGGAGAAGCAACTTATACTTTGTGTATAAGAATCTATAGAGATAGATCTAAGAAGTTGCTTGGTCTTTCTCATTCTATATATATAGACAAGATGCTAAAGAGGTTTAGCATGGAGCAGTCTAAGAGAGGTTAAAATTCCTATGACATATAGGATTACACTCTTAAAATCTACATGTCCAAAGATACAAGATGAGAGGACTTGCATGAATTTGATCCCTTATGCTTTGGCTATAAAATCAATCATGTATGCTATGTAATGTACGAGACCCGATGTATTATATACTATAATTTTTACGATCAGATACTAGTCAGATCCTAGAGAGGGTTATTGGGTGGTTGTCAAGAATATCCCTAAGTATTTAAAAAGAACTAAGAATGTATTCTTAGTATATGGAAAAGGAGATCTTATTGTGAGTGGGTATACAGATGCTAGATTCCAATATGAAAAAGAGAACTTAAGATCCCAGTCAAGATATATTTTTGCACTGAATGGTGAAGCAGTTAGTTAGAAGAGCTCCAAACAAGAGACAACTATAGATTCAACAACTGAATCAGAATACATTGCCACTTCAGAAGTAGCAAATGAAGTAGTTTGGATCAATAAGTTCATCATGGAACTTGGAGTGGTTCCTAACATCGTTGACCCAGTACAGTTGTATTGTGGCAATAATGGTGTTGTAGCGCAAGCAAAGGAACTAAGGCCTTATCAGAAATCCAAACATGTACTCAGGCAATACCATTTGATTAGAGAAATCATTGGTTGAAATAATGTTAAGATATAGAGAGTGTCCACTGATCATAATATTATTGATCCTTTGACTAAGTTGATTCCTCAAAACAAATATAAATCTCATGTACTCGCCTATGGTATTAAATACAAAGGCGATTGTCTTTAGTGCGAGTGGGAGGTTGTTAGAGAAGTGCTCTAAAGGCAATCACCTTTAACACTTATTATACAAATCTTTTTTATTAATAAAAAGGCTTTTTCATTAATTTGATGTTCATGTTCTTTATGAATTGATAATCCTTTATACATTACATAACATGAAGGAAATCATGATGAGATCATGATAATGAGATTCCTTTAATGTGTAATTACGTTAGTATCTAAATTATCCCTAGTTATAGGATTAATGAGATGGTACATTATTAATCCGGACATACTAGCACTTATTATACTCCTTGACTAAATCAAGCAGTGGATCTCATAAGCTATAAGTATGAGTTGTTTAGAGTTAAAATGTGGATGCTTGTTAAGAGTAGTAAGTACATTGAATGACCTGCTATGAGACAATCATTTAGATAATCTATTATAGTGTCAATGATAGTCTCATCATAGCAATGGTGAAAATATCCTTAGTCTTGAGGTGCTTAAGGATATTTTGGATACTAATCTTGTACTTTGACTCCATTCCTCGTTGCCTCTTTAGAGGTTTCTCATAAGGTGGTTATTGGGTACAACTTGAGGTATTCAAAGGTAATTAAGTAGCTAATAGAGGATTCATCACTCCTAATAGAAGGAGATGATACCCACAGCTTCTTGTCGGGGTTATTACTCAGGAATCCCTAGCTAAAGTGGAAATGTCATGAAGATAGTCTTCAATGAAATATCCAATTGTGTAATGAGCCTTGGGGATGAGAACTAACATCACTTGGGCTAGATGTGACATATTCAGTCTAGTGAGAGTTGACACTTTAACCATAGTCTGAACCAAATAGGATATAGATGGTGAAAGAATGAATTGCACGGGAACAATGTCTATGGAAGGGTTTGTAGTCAAACCATTGACTTTTCAGTCAACTGGGGGTCATGATATGCTGCTAGATACTAATCATGACATTCTTGAATTAAGTCAAACCATTGACTTTTTGGTCAATTGCGGGTCATGATGTGTTGCTAGATACTATTCACGACTTTCTTGAGTTAAGTGTTAATTTAAGTGATCAATATAACTGAAAACCTAATGGATCACATGCATTGGAGATGCAAAGAATAAGTAAATTGGTTTTTGGATGGGGATCCAAGATATGAGAAATGTATGATTAAGTTACAAAAGTGTGGTAGTTTTAGGTCATTTGATTGTGAATCATATGACACATGTGAATCTTGATTATTAGGTCAAATGACAAAGTTACCCTTAAATTAGCAAGATGACAAAATTGTCATTTAAAGAAGAGGTGGAAGTTTCATGTTACATTAAGTGGGATTAAAAGCCACTTAATTCCTACTAACTCTCCATTGATGTTGGGCGTTAGAAGAAGGCCAAAGGGTGTTAGAAAAATCAATTTTCTTGCAAGTGTTGTGTGAAAAACAAGAGATTTTGGTGATGCGTTCATCATCTTCTCTCACTCTTTACAAACAGTCTCTCAAAGAATACATCACAAAGCTAACACTTTGTGTATGTTCTAGCCATTCTTCCTAAGAGGTTTCAGGCTTCACTCTTTGTGTGGATATCATTAGAGACATCCTCATTCGGTCGTTGTGGTTTGTGACAACCCAAAGAGATGAAGACAACAAAGAACGACGGAGATTGTAAGGTATACATCTTAAGTTCATGTTTTATTAAAGTTACATCTAATGGCACTTGAAAGTTGTTGTTTTATATTTCTGTTGTTGTTTTCTATTTTTGATGCATGTAATGTAAGATCAAGACCCAACACGAAGATGGATGCAGGCTCTCCACCATGAGGAGACCCATGAAGGGTTAGCTTCTCGACGCCGATAAACCGATTAAGCATTCCTTCCTTGTATTTGTTGTTTCTTTCTCTCCTTAGGAATTGATTATGATATCCGATGTGTATGGATTTGGATATTGTGAAAAGATGATTTTAATGCATTCATTGGATCCTTTTATTACAAGCCCATTGCTATAATATTTAATGTAATCCATAATTGATATGGTAAAATTGATTTGTAGCGAATAATGGTTCATAATCATTAAGGATAACATAACCTAGTCTAAATGATGCGTCGTATGTGGTTGTTGCATTGATTAATTGATTTTCTTAATTCGTAATGCAGTTACCCAATTGAATCTAGAGATCGTATCTTAGGTTATTCGGTGGCTAGGTTTGATTAATGATCATATCTTGATTAAACACAACCTAAGAGAAAACTCGAGTTAATAGATTAACCTTCGATTAATAGTTTCTAAGAGAGGTTTGAGAACAACAAATCATCAAAATATGTTTAATTACGATATAGGCCGAGATAGAAGCAAAGAATCGGATTCCTAACAAATTCTCTACTTTCATCACTTTGCATGTTTTCTTTAATTTTGTTTTCTTTTCTTAGTTTAGTTTCATTTTATCTTCTTATTTCCAATCTACCAAACCCTCTAAACTTAAACACTGATTGATTTCATTTCAAAAGCTAACTGAACACTCTCTGTGGGATAGGCCTAGACTCGCCACTACTATAGCAGCAATAGGATTAGTTTATTTTGACTAGCATTATGATGCGCTATCATAAATCTTTTTAGTCAAATATATCATAGGAATTCATAGAATGCATTATTAGGGGTTTTGGTTAAAAAGTGATTTAATTCAATCAACCAACTTAAGGATAAGGGTTGTATGTCTTAAGGAAGAATAAGATTGTAACTTTGGAATTTATACCAGTACAAAAAAACAAGGGTTAATCATTGAATGAAGATAAATATAAGCATATGAAGGTTTTGAACAAATTCTTATTTAGATCTTATTTATATTTGGTTGCTTTATTCCTTTCCATTTCTTTAGTTAGTCATTTTAGATTCAAAATTTTAGTTTTGTTAATTATATATTTAGAATTAATCATTCTTTTTATTAAATTAGATAATGAAAAGAAGGTTAATACTAGTATTTGTAGTTATTGTAGAATAGGTGACCTTGTCTAGTGATCTTTAGCATAGTTTGACTGGATACGCACATATCATACATCACTAAGTTACGAGTTTGATGGGTTATTTTGTGTCCAAAGCCATATGGGCATCCATGTGTCCATAAAAAGCCATACATATATCCAAGTCATCATCATCACATGCAGTCTGAAGTCTCACATTGAAACGGGGTCTGGGGAGGTCTGATAGTATGCAGACTTACCCCTACATTGTAGGGAGGCTGTTTTCGGTATACCCATATGTAGATGTGGCAATAAAAGAATGATGCAAGTTAAAGAGTAAAAAAATGAAAAATAAATAAAATAATTTTTGAATAAAAAATAATAGCTTAAAAAAATTTCATATCATCATTAGGAGATGAACATTTTTAAAAGAAATTTATAAGACAAATATACCTTATATGTTGTAAAATTATGTTATACCTGTAGTGCAAAGTTCTGCTCACCATTTATCTTAGTTGTGCGTGCCAATCTTGCGCAGGGTCATCCTTAGACTCGAAAATTTGGATAGCTGGCGGCTGAAGAAGCACCACATAGCTTGGCTAACCTTCCTCTCTTCATCCAAGCAATACCAAAATCTTTTCAAGTGCTTTAACTTCAACAACGTTTGGTGTCGAGTATCAACCAAAATACATTTATAGGAATTAAACTCTAAGAAGAATAACAGAAGATTTTTATACAAATCGTTAGTGTAGCACCCCACTCTCGCAAGACCCGAACCCGACATTAATGGTGATATCCGAGTCCGTGCTCGTGACGGTGGCGTGCTACACACTCAATCATTCGGAAATCGGTACACTTTGTTTTTTGAAATCACAACATAATATATGCGAAAATCGAAACTCACATTGGGCCCACATTCAATCATAGACAATTTCAATAAACACAATTTTTAATAGCCATTTGGGCCCTTTTTATAAATACAAATTTATAAACAAGGATGTGGAATAAACAATTCAATACAACATAGGAAAAACATAAATGTAGACGCGGATTGATCCCGACCTCTATCCTTCACTTGTATACTGTAAGTATACTCCCGTTGGTCTAACGGGGTATTCTTCTGATCCTAAAAAATATTAGCAAATTTTGGGTGAGTTTTGCGAACTCAGTGAGTGACCATCATCGATGGCTCACTCATCCCATAACACATACAATTCACATCAGTTCAGTAACAGTCATAATGAATCACATGTACTTAATTAGTCATTTCACATATTACATTTAACACATATTGCATTCAGAAATCATTCATGTCATGAATATGCAGTGCATATGAGCATCCCATGTTTTTCATTTGTTATTTTGTTGTGGCAGAGTGCCTAAACTGTCCCGTATCCATTGGATATCGGGCTCATTGATAACTGTCCCATATAGGGCTCATTTATAACTGTCCCATATAAGGCTCATTAAACGTTGAACCTGAGGCTCTGAGTCACTTTTGAGCTCGAGGCTCCTTTTCACATGTTGAGCTTGTAGCTCTGATCGGTGGCTACTCTGGTCACAACTGCCAATATGTTTTATGCATTCATGCAATGGAATGCATCACTTACAATTGCATATCCCATTCAAACACTTTCTCATCTCATCGGACCTTAGTCCGGCATTCCACATTAAAGTGGAGAATTCACAATTTCATTTATAGACAAATGAAAAAACATATTCCTAACACATTTAGCAATCACATTCACATACAATTTGCACTTCAATATCTCATCCATATATCACAGTCATCGGATCTTCATTGTTCGGAATTCAACAATCAAGTCATATTCATATTCATAATCATTCATTATCACTCAATTCATAACATAAACAAATAATAATAAAGTAAGACCATCTAGATCTACTCACAATATGCTCGAAAAATAGTATTTGCTTTCAATTCTGGAACGCCTGAATGTGGACACTTGACCTGCATAACCCATGTATGCAAAACACACATTTCACACCCACCATTAATTGCGCACGTATAAGCATTCATTTATTCCCAATTAAATAAATGGACTATACACAATGCATGTTCAATGACAATCCCAGGTATATGTTCTAATTCACATATTAAGCTCATTCCCATTTCATAATTCATATATGTCTCATTGAACTTAGACTTACACTTCATTTGTACATGATCATTCCAATTTCTCCTTTCACTCTTTACCCCTTGCATGTGTCTAGCTTATTCATAAGCTCACATCTCAAGAACACTTGGTTACTCTATATCATAACTTAATTTCTCATCATCTCTTTTCTAACCTCACATGATCTCATAATATCCAATTCCCATTCATGGCTTAGCAATTTAAACATATGCACACATTTAGGCACATTGTCCATTTACACAATAACCATAATATGTTACCCATCTAGTTTGCTTACAAAAATCCAAGTCAAAATTGTCTCTCCCTTTGTTCTTGGGTAGGATTCTCTTAGTTTCATAAAACAAACCAAATCTCATTCAATAGAAACCCACTTAAAAATCCCACAATGCAAAATTACTAAAATTGATTATAGAACATTTAAACCCAAACATTTTCTAAACTCCATAAGCTAGAATCCTTCCGAAAATTCAATCAAAAAGATCCTACCTTGATTCTTCATCAAAAAGAGATTTTTAGCTCAAATGGAAGTTCTTTTCTTCCTTTTCCTTTTTCTCCTCTTGAACAACTTCAAAATCTTTCTTGAAGACTAAGGAGAGTTAAACCTTAGCTCAACTCTCTTCTTTTCTCTCAAACCACCAACTCTCTTTCTCTTTCTTACTTATTTTCATAAATCACTGCTGCTTATCCTCCCATTCACGTTTTCCTTCTTCATATATAAGCAAGACAACACTTCTTCTTCCAATTATGCCTTTAATGAGTCCAAAAAGTCTATTTTATCCTTCCTTATAGCCTTATGTTCTTTTAAACTTAAGTGTCTTGCCAAAAATATCCTTAAACATTTTGTTCTAAACACTTCCTTCCAGAAAGTATTCCCCGTTGTCTTAAGTTTCTAATGCTTCCAAAATAATTCAATTTAGTTTAGTGATTCAAAATATATACTTCAAACATTTTTGGACTGCTTTTGTCCAAAACAATATACTATACACAACTTCCATCTGAATTCTAAACATCTTAGAGACTAAATTACATTCCAAGTTCTTCATACCTTTTGTAGCTCCATGTCTCTTGTTTACCAAAAGTCAAAAATAACCTCGTTTGGATTAGTATAGCTTCAGAAATCACCAAAATACCAAAGTATGTTCAGTGGACTAACACCAGCTCATATTACCTAAAAGCACACTCACTGTACCCGTACCACTCTTTTCACTAAATCTTTCTCCATTCAATTCAGATAGCTATGATTCTTATGGAGATGTATATAAATGTCTCAAGAAACCAATGGTTCAAGAATCAAGTCATTTGGAAGTTTAGAGAAGAAGTTATGGCCAAAAGAAGCAACAATGTTTATGACCTCAATCAAAACGAATCTATTTTGGTGCGATTTCCGTAACTTTCACAAAAAATATCAGATTTATTTTATTTTTAGACCATTGGAAAGAAGACTTCGAGATCTACGAATTTAATGAAGACCTCGAAGGCCAATTCTATCTTCTAAAGGCTCAAAAATAGAACAGAAGTCAGAAGATGAACAGTGACTTTGTCTTACTTTTGCTTTGTCTAAGATGAACACTGCTAAGACAAATTAGATGAACAGTACTAAGACGAATTGGATGAACAGTAACTTCGTCTTAGATGAACAGTACGAAGACGAATTGGATGAACAGTACTAAGACGAATTGGATGAACAGTGATAAGATGAATTGGATGAACAGTAACTTTGTCTTAGATGAACAATACTAAGACGAATTGGATGAATAGTGATGAGACGAATTGGATGAACAATGATGAGACGAATTGGATGAACAATGAAGATTAAATCCAGAAGATGAGAAAAAGGTTTGCATACTTTTGTATTAATCTTTGAACTATTTATAGGATACAGAGTGAAGATCAAATCCCCATAGATGAGGGATTGATGCAATCAAATTCAAATGACAAAAAGATTATACAATCAGAAAATATTTGCAGATAAGATACAGGAGAGCAGATTACAGATATTACAAATCTTCCTTAATACCCCCTCGCAAATGGATGGGAGGGACAACCATCAGTTTGGTCTTCAAAGTAAGAAACCGTTGCTTGGACAATGTTTTGGTTAAGATGTCAGCTAGCTGATCTTCAGTCGGTATCTATGAAACTTGAAGGTTTTTTTGATGAACCTGATCGCGAACAAAATGAAAATCCAACTCAAGATGTTTTGAACGATAATGGAACACTAGATTAGCTGCCAAGTAGATAGCAGAAACATTATCACACCATATTTTAGGAACCATTGGAAGTGGTTGAAGAAGTTCCCAAAGAAGACATTGAATCCAATAAACCTCCGAAGCTGCAGATGCTAAGGCACGATACTCGGCATCAGTACTAGACCTTGCAACTGTTTTATGTTTCTTTGAACACTAGGAGATGAGATTAGAACCATGAAAGACAGCATACGCAGAGGTACTCTTACGATCTATCTTGTCACCTCCCCAATCTGCTTCAGAGAAAGCAAAGAGACATTTGGATTATGAGGAACGAAGAAGCAGACTATGATCAATTGTGCCTTGATGATATCGACGAATTCGTTTAACAGCCTGCCAATGATTCACAGACGAAGCATGTATGAATTGTGCTATTTTGTTTACTGCCATTGTGATGTCAGGTCGAGTGAGAGCCAAATATTGAAGGGTACCAACAACTTGACAAAACAAAGCAGGATCATCAAAGTGATGTGAGCTGTAAATGTCTAAGATGCTCTTTGGAGAAGAAGGCGTAGACACAGGTGTAGCCTCATGCATATTTAAACGTTTCAAAAGATCTAAGATATACTTAGATTGAGAGAGATGGAGACCACTTTTCAGCCAAGTCACTTCCACACTGAGAAAATATGTGAGAGATCCAAGGTCTTTAAGAGCAACCTGCATGCTAAGTTGATGAATAATGGACTGAATGAGTTGGATGGAGGAGCCAGTTAAAATTAGATCATCCACATAAACAAGACAATAAGCAAGCTGATCCCCAGAAGAATAGATAAAGAGTGAGCTATCGGCTTTAGAGCCTTTAAAACCAATTGTCTGCAATGCCTGTGAAAGAAAAAAATACCATGTCCTTGGAGCCTGTTTTAAACCATATAATGATTTTTTTTAGACAACAAACATGGTTAGACTTAGTACGATCAACAAAGCCTTGTGGTTGCTCCATATAAACTGGTTCCTCGAGTGTGCCATGTAGAAAGGCATTGGACACGTCTAATTGACGAATCGACCAATTAGCGTTTACTACAATGGATAAAATAAGGCAAACAATAGTAGGTTTGACGACCGGACTAAATGTAATCTACACCTGGTCGCTGGTGGAACCCTTTCGCCATAAGTCGAGCTTTAAAGCGATCAATTAACCCATCAATTAGACCCATCCAAATGAGGTGGAGGTGGGGCGCCAAGAATGGACAATTTACCATCACTTTCTTTGAATGGAAAAACCTGTTCATCAAACAAAACATGGCGTGAGTAAAAAATTTTATCGGTGGATAACGACAAACATTTGTACACTTTGTGGAGTAGACTATAACCAAGAAAGACACATTTTATGGAACGAAGTTCAAATTTATGCTTAGTATAAGGACGAAGCCAAGGATAACAACAACTACCAAAAATTTGTAACGACTCATAATCTGGGCTACGTTGAAAAATTATTTGATAAGGGGATTTATGGTTTAGGTTGGGACTTAGTAAACAATTAATGGTATAAACAGCAGTGGCAAAGGCATGATCCCAAAACTTTGGTGGGACAGAGAAATGATATAAGTACGCACGACCAGTTTCAGTAATGTGTATGTGTTTTCATTCAACACACCCATTTTGTCCAGGAGTGTGTGGGCAAGAACTACGTTGAATAATTTCATTTTCAGCTAAATAATGACGTAAGGCTTGGTATTCACCCCCCCAATCTGATTGAAAACACTTTATTGGTCTTTCAAAAAAATTTTCAACAATAGCCCGAAATTTTACAAAGCAATTAAAGACATCAGACTTTTGACGAAGAAAATAAATCCATGTGTATTTGGTAAAATGATAAAAAAAGATGACATAGTACAAAGAACCATCAGAAGAAGCATTTGGTGCAGGGCCCCATAAATCTGAGCATATTAATTCTAATGGTGCTTTGGCTGTATAAGTCGAATTAGGAAACGGTAACTTATGAGATTTACTAACACAGCAGGTTTCGCATAAAGATTTGTTCACTGGATAACAAATAGGTAACTTATTCAAGGATAAAACTTTATTAACAGTCTTAGAACAAGCATGGCCTAAACGGGCATGCCAAGTAGATAAAGAAACAGAATGACTGGCAGGAGGAATTGGATCAGATGCAAGCTGATAAAGTCCATCTTTAAGGACCTCGGTGGAGCAGCTGCTTCGTTTTGAGGTCCTTAATGGTAAAATAAGATGGAAAAATTCAATGGAAACATCATTAGTAGTAGTAAACTTAAGCACAGAAATCAAATTGGTGTTAGACTGAGGAACATGAAGAATATTATTCAAAGAAAAACGATGAGAATCAAGTGTTATATGATTAGAACCAATATGAGTAATGGGTAAGCTTTTACCATTGGTGAGAGTAACTTCATCAGTGCCTGAATATTCAGAATGAATGATCAGATTTTCCATTTCAGAAGTTAAGTGATGAGTTGATCCAGAATCGACGACCCATGGCTTAGAAGCATTTGGAGAAGAAGTGTAATTGGACATTGGTTTAGAATTGTAATCACTGGTGTTATTGAATTTGGGACTTGGGCATTGTCTTGAGATGTGACCTTGCCCACCACAATTATAGCAGGTTAGAGAAGAAGGATCCCTATTTGTGGAAGTGGAGAGACCATGACCAGAAGTAGATTGAGAACCTCCACGTCGATTACTACGACCTCTGCCTCGATTTCCACCAAAGGTAGTGTGACGAGTTAAGTGTGCCACAACAGGAGGGTTAAGAGAATCAATTGAACTTTTAAACTGCAATTCTTCAGAGAGAAGCAAGCCAAATAGATTGTCAAAGGAAATAGCAGTTAACTGAGATTCAATGTTGCAAGTGAAGGGTCTGTAATCAGAACCAAGAGCCCTCAAAATGTGATCAACAAGATCATCTTCAGTGATAGGAGCACCGAGAGCAGACAACTGATCATATATTCTCTTAGCACGATCCATATAGGTGGTGATTTGATCATTACCTTGAGATAAAGCATGAAGAGCATTTTTTAGAGTTAGAATTTGTGCTCTAGAACCAGAAGCATAAGTGGTTTGCAAACGTGACCAGGCAGCAGACGCAATAGTAACTCTAACAACTTGAGAAAGCACTGCCTCAGAAAGAGAGCCCAAAATCTAGCTCAACACCATTTGATCGTTTAGATACCAAGAGGTATATTCAGGATTCACAACATTGTTGATTTCTTTAGGAGGTGGTGATTTTGATCCATCAATGTGGTGTAATAACTGGTGACCAGAAAGGACAGGAGTTCCTTGAGTTTTCCAGAGAATATAATTCGAAGAGGTGAGTTTGATGGTAATTTGATGATGTGCTGATGGAGGGCTGACAGACATTAGAGATGAGGACCCAGGTGTCATGTCGTGAGAAAGAGAGAAACAAGGTACGAATGCAGAGAAAGAAAGAAGAAAACAAGGATAGAAAAATGGTTGTTTAAACCTTAAGAAGCTCTGTTACCATGAAGATTAAGTGCAGAAGATGAGAAAAAGGTTTGCACACTTTTGTATAAATCTTTGAACTATTTATAGGATACAGAGTGAAGATCAAATCCCCATAGATGAGGGATTGACGCAATCAAATTCAAATGACAAAAAGATTATACAATCAGAAAATATTTGCAGATAATATACAGGAGAGCAGATTGTAGATATTATAAATCTTCCTTAATAGTTACTTTCCATCGTCTCACTTTTGCGTCTTACTTCTTCCGTCTCACTTTTGCATCCAAAACGTATCCACTTACAAGAATCATAACTTTTGACTCCGATGTCCAAATTTTTCATATAATATACCTTTGGAAAGATAAAAAAGAGATCTACAACTCTTTAGAAGGCAACCTCGTCAAAATATATCTAAATTAAGTCCAGATTTACTCCTTAAGTCGGAACAGGAATTTTACACTCAACTCTCAACGTCCTGCACCCAGTTCTCAAATTCATGACAACTTTTGAGATTATTAGAGACAGAATTGAATTTCGGTGTCTTCATACAAAATGTAGCCATATGTGTCTAGTTTAATCCAAATTGAGAATCATCTCGTTTGGATAACTAGAGAAGATGTTATGGCTAACAGGGTGAATCACACTCACAGAACATTTTCCAAATCACTACCAATCTTGTTTCTAAATCTTTCCTTATCACAACTTATACCAAGATCACTCTTTCTACTCCTTATACTTTTCATGTTCAATAAAATCATATTTAATATCAATTATACCCGGAAGTTGTCAATGAATGCATGTACCACTTTTTTATGCGAAGACATTTCGCATTTATATGCATATATGCTAATATGATGCATGAGCAAGAAAATGCATTGTCTTAATTTCTCTTCAAGCTCACATGTACTGAAATTCGGGTCCTAACGCTCGATATGGGGACGAGATGTTACATTTTTCCTACATTGTTTATTCCTTTGGTAGGGATAATTTTGCCACATTCCTTCCAACAGAATGAATTACTATCATCCGAAACCAGTTGCCATGTCGACATTCCTTGATTAAGAATTTGAATCCAATATTTTACACAATATACTGAAAAGGAAATAATTGATTTTTTGAATATAATATTCAATTACAAACACAAATTAATCGTTATCATCACTTAATTGTAAATTACAATCATCTTCTTTTTTTGAAGAATAAGAATCAAAGTGCGACTCCTCTTCAGATCTCTGGCCCTCGTAATTCTTTCCATATGAAATTTCAACATATTCGTTAGATGGATCATTCAAAGGTTCATTATCGTCATATGTGACAGATGCATTTATTTCATAAATATCTTCCTGAAACGCTTCACTTTCAATTCTTTGTTCTCCTTTTCCATGTGATTCAAAAGCAACTCTAGATTTAACTTGGCAAACGACCAACTAATCTATCTTATCTCATCGTAAGCTAGGAAAAGAGACATAACACACCTGTTTCACTTGCGTTGCCAATACGAAAGATTCAAATTGCCTCAATCTTCTTCGATAATTGATTTCAACTAGATTGTATCGGCTATGCACTTTTGTGCCAACATTTGGAGTCGGATCAAACCAGTCATACTTAAAGGTCAATGTAGGGTACTCAATTTCAAGTATCTCAATAATTTTACTATAGTAATCCATCAATTCTTCCTGTATGCAAACTCCACTATTTATTGTTGTCATGCTATGACCATGATATTCTGTATGATATTTGTATCCATTAACAAAATATGCCGGATACGATTTAACAGTTCGCAGAGGTCTTTTTACAAGATCACATATGAACTTGTTCTCTATTAGATTTTCTAAGGCCTATATAAAAGAAATTATCATATCAAAGAGGATAATGTCATATGAACACTTAAATCTTATAATTCCATCATTTGATTATTTGTAACTGAAAACTTACATATTTCTCGAACCATCGAGGAAAGTGTCTTCCAACTTCTTTATTTATATCATCATGTGTTTTGTCCGACATTAGCTTGAGTAACAATTCCTCATATAATATAAAAATATTATTATGTATTTCAATTATGAATAGCACAAAAATTCAAAACCCAAATAATCATTTTCAACTTACTGCACAAAGGGTTGAACCTCTTGACAGTTCAATAAAATGTAATCATGGGCAGCTTCAATTTCTTCCTCTGTTAACATTCTTCTTGTTGAACGTCCATATGTTCATCCAGGATATGTGAAAATGTACAAGTTACCATTAACATCACTCGTTCGTCTCCCACCATCATTATGAGGAACTTTTCTTTCTCTTGTGTGAACATGCAGCTCAAAATAATGTCCACAAAATGTACTAGCTTCCTCCACTAAATAAGCATTACATATCGAACCTTCAAATCTAGCCTTGTTTTTGACATTTTTCTTCAAGTGATGCAAATACCTATATTAGAGAATTTGGTAATTACAATTTAGTAGTTACAACATGTTGTTACTTCAATTACAATCTTTTTTGTTGAATTACCTCTCAAATGGATAAAGCCATTGATATTGAACTAGACTGGCTAATTTTACATCATGTGCTAAATGCACAAGTAAATTCTCCATACAGTCAAAGAAGCTTGAAGGAAAAATCCCTTCTAAATTGCACAAAATTACTAGAATTTCCCTTTCTAGTTTTTCCATTTCAGCCTACTTGATTTCAGATGATGTTAAACTTTTGAAAAACAAACTTAATTCTGTTATTACTTCCCAAACCTTATTTGGTAGCAACTCTTAAAATGCAATTGGAATTAGTCTTTGCATAAACACATGACAATCATGACTTTTCATCCCAAATAATTTATACTTCCTCATGTCCACACACCTTGCCAAGTTTGAAACATAATCATCGGGAAACTTTAGACTTTTCAACCATTCACACAAAATTTTCTTTTTTTATCCAAAGTGTAACATGCTTTCAGATATTTACCAGCTCGAAGATCTTTATGTAACTAATTTCTTCTACAAAAAAGTTACAAATTAGCTCATGATTTTGCATTGCCTTTTGTTCTCCCTTCAATGTTCATTATGGTATTGAACAAATTGTCAATTTTTTTCCAATTTGCATCACATCTAGATTATGAAGTATCAAATTAGTTTTCCAATATGGAAAATTAAAAAAAATGTTTCGTTTTTTCTAACCAAAGTTTTTACTAATGCATGTATTTACTTCATCAGCTTTAAATTCTGTAACTTTCAGCTAGCTTAATTCCTCAACCTCCTGCAAAATCTCTTCACCAGCTTTGTGAGGGGGAGGAGGTTTTTTACCATCCTATTCTTAATGAACTTTTGTTTGTTGTGTCTAAATGGATGATCTAGAGGAAGAAACTTTTTGTGTTTGTCAAACTAACATGTTTTGCCCCCGTTTGGAAGATAAAACACATCAGAATCATTGTCACAATAAGGACGAGCTAATTTTCCTGCTATGCTCCATCCAAACAACATGATATATGCCAGAAAATCACTAATGGTCCACATTAAAGTCACTCTTAACACAAAATTTTGTTTCAGAGACACATCATATGTCTGGATACTATATTCCCAAAGATGTTGCAATTCAAATATCAATAGTTGTAAGAATATATTAATTCTATGCTTCGGATTTGTAGGCCCTGACACAATCACTATCAAAAACATATATGCGTCTTTCATACACATCCATGGAGGCAAATTATAAGGAGTAGTTATAATTGGCTTAGGTTATGATGAATATTATTGGCTGGATTGACCAAAAGGTTGGAATCCATCCGTCGATAATCCTAACCTAACATTTTGACTTTCAGCTGCAAACTCAAGATAGGTATCATTGAAATGTTTCCAAGTAAGTGCATCTGATGGATGAATCATTATTCTATCTTCATGTTTGTGTTCATTATGTCATCTCATGCGAGATGCAGTAACATTAGAAGCATATAGTCTTTGAAATCTCGGAGTTAGCATAAATAATATATCCACTTCCAGGGTACTAATTTATGTTTCATATAATGCTTTCTAGGCTTAAACCTAGGTTTATCACAAAATTTACACTCTTGTAATTCCACATCATCTCCCTAATACAACATACATCTCAATTTGCAACTATCAATCTTTTCAACAGGCAAACCAAGAACTCTAATAAGTTTCTTCATATTGTAAAAACTATTAAATATTGTATGATCAGGAGGCAATGATTCATTATATCATTCAAGAATTTTATCAAAACTACGGTTCGAAATATACCCTTCAGACTTTATGTTCAATATTTGAGCAATTGAAGACAATTGAGTCATTGTCTCATAATTTGGCCATAATTCTTGGTCAGTTGACTGTAGTAAGTTAAAAAACTGTTTTACATGTGGGGTTGGTTCTTCTTCAACATTTTCCATATTTTCCTGAAAGGTATAACCGACTGCACCATAAATTATTTGCATGTAAGGATTTTCATTTCCATCCACGTAATTTGTTCTAAATCCAATCCCCCCCTTTCAAATTCATTTAAGGTCATAGACGATTGTACTTGATTACCCCTTGAGCTGCTACAAATCAATGGTTCCCCATATCGTGTCCACTCAAAATAATTGGGGACAAATCATTTTCTCAACAAATGCCCATTAACTTCATCAATAGGAAGGAAATGAATGTGTTTTCACTTTTTACATGGACATTTGATCTTTTGGCCATCCATATATGCAGGTTGAGAACATATATAATGAATAAAAGCTTTAACTCCCTCAACAAGCTTAGGGTTTATGAAACCATCAGGTGTTAATCGTTTATACATCTAAGATTTATCAACATTACTCATTTCTACAAAATTGTTAATTTAAAACAGTTATTCCATAATTAGTATCATTCATCTAAACTTTATATGACATCACTTAAGTATTAACCAATTGAATTAATCACCAAAGAATTCACTTGTGAATCAAGAAAACAAGTTTTCGTTGTGACTCCTAAGCTCGTGCTATTTTTCATCGATAAATCTCACGGGAGCTGCATCACGGGTTATGGGTTAAGATCAAAATTATTTATTAATTGCAGATCTATTTTTTTTGTAATGATATGTGTTAGGAGAGAATTAATGTTAGAATTTTGATATGTAACCTAATAGTATATGTACTAGTGCCAAATAAAATAAGTATTCATAAAAATATGAATACTTATTTACATAAATTATTATAACATATGCAAATTATCTAATATGTTTAGAATAAAATTAGTATTATATTAAAGAAGATGGGTGTAAAGATTCGCACATGAAAAGTCAAGAGAACCTAATAATTTTGAAGAGCATCAATGAAATAACGGATTGACATAATTAAGATATTTGGAACTATAAGTTAAACCCATCTTATATTAATTCATTGATAAATCGAAGTTTAGACCACAAAAAAATTTCAGTTGGTGCAAGCCATTTACATTAAAAGTGCCCCGCAAACAAATACCCAAATTAAACCAAGTATACAAAAACCTAGTAAATAACAAAATCACTTACCTCAATCGACACACAAAAGGATCTTCTTGAAGTACATGAAGGAAGATGATGACGGAGTAACTCCTGAAAGTTGATGGCCAAATAAGATAACCAAAACAAATCAAAGAAGACAATGAATTTCAAAGCAGTAAGCAAATTGATATAAAGTCATGTTTAGAAGTCTTAGTTATAGCATTTGATTGTCGCCATGTCATGCAAGAAAATCCAACCATTTGCCTTTTAAAACATAAAAAGGATGATAAAAGTTCTATATTTAATGAAATAAAAAAGATGCAAAATGACTACGCTGCAAAATATAGAAACAGAACCAAATTCGAAAAAACTTTGTTAAACCATAAAGAAGTCTATTATCTTTTACCCTAAGTATAGTACTTTTTCCGTATCTGATATCATTGTGATTTCAATCTCATCCCTAAGCTTTAAGTCAATGATTAACTGCTCAATAAACCATGTCTAATTTTCAATATTTTCTTCCTGAACAACTATGCATGCAATGAGATATATGTCGTGGTTGCCGTGAATTCCTATAGCACTTAGATATTGTCCTGGGTACTTAGTCTTTAAGAAACCACCAACTACACTAATTTTAGGTCCTAACATTTTTTAACCTCTTTTTCATAGCATAAAAACAAACATGCTTCCTTTTTAACACCAATTTATCTTCTTATTTTTCCTTTTAAGTTGAAGCTTCACAGTAGAATCTAGATTTATTTGATTTAATTAACTAATATTACCATAAAGTTTTCTATCTCCATTATGTTACTCGTTTGACTTTGATTTAAAAACCTTCCTATTTTTATACTTGCTCATGCTAAAATTAACTGAAAAATGTAGCTTCTTCTTGCATTCTTCTACCATTTTTTAATTTTAATGCTCAAATTGTCAATAATTTTTTAACCAACCTTAGCTTGTTCATTGATTTCATATATGACCTAACTTCTATGTTTTGAGCTTGAAGCATCTATCTTTTATGCCAAATGAATCATATACTTCAAATATACACCCTTTGATTCCAATCGTACTTAATCCTTTTAGGTTCATTCCTCTTAAAACTCAAAATCAAATCTTGTTGCAATTGTATAAAAAATAGTTGCCTCTTTAACAGTGTTTTACAATGTTAAAAACCATCTATAATAACCATTTTATGGAAACAAAATCATGAACATATCTCTTGGTTTGACTATGTCATCACAAAGTTGCATATATTTTGTAAGCATTAGGATATCCATAACTAACCAAGACACTCTCATTATCTTTTACATCAATGTTTATGGTCTCATGATCTACATCAACACTAATGTCAAAATCTAAGTTATAATCATTTAAATTAAGTTTTTATTGCATTTCCTTCAACATCCTATTTAGTGTCATTAACATCCATTCCAGTATTTTCATTTGATTCAATTTCTACATCTACACTTACATCATTAACATCATTAGCCTCTTTTTAATGCTATTTATCATGTCATTTTATCATAAGTATAAATGATAGTAATCCATCAACAAATCTTAAATATACATCAACTATACCATACAACTTTAATAATTTAATAAAAACTATCACACTCCAATCGGACTTTAACATCTTCAAACCATCAACTAACGCCTTCCTAAGAATCAAATACCATGCACTAATAATATTTTTATAGCCTAATTTAGCACCTATTTCACACACCTTTCTC
>JANVCL010000009.1:4070000-4095814 GCA_026546855.1 Erythroxylum incrassatum
TTAATTTAGTGTTTTGAAAGATTATTAGTGATTAAGTGTTGTAAAAGTGATTTTTGGAGTTAAATGGAAGAGATAATTTAGGTAAAAGATGAGTTACATGTGAAGTATTAAAGTTGGAAAATCTGGAAAAAGGTTCACTGAATATGCTTCAGTATTTTAGCCACAACGTTTTCTCTAGTTGTCCAAACGTGACAATTCTTATTTGGATTAAAATAGAGATATATGGCTACATTTCATATGAAGACATCGAGTTTCATTTTTGTCTTTAAAAGTCTCAAAATTTGTTATGAAGTTGCGAATTTGGTGCAGGACGTTGAAAGCTGATCATAAAATTTGTATTCTAACTTTGAGAGAGAATTTGCGTTTAATCTTGATAGACTTGGCAAAGTTTCCTTCCTGAAAGTTATATATCTTTCTTTTATCTTTCCAGCGGTATATTATATAAAGAATTTTGACATCGGAGTCAAAAGTTATGATCTTTACAAGGGAAGACGTTCAGGAGCAAAGTAAGACGAAGTTACTATTCATTCAATTCATTTGATCATTGCTCATTAAATTGTTATGATCAATATTTACCCAATTGATTTGATCACTATTCATTCAATTTGTCTGATCACTGTTCATTCAATTCGTCTGATCACTTTTCATCCAATTCGTTTGATCACTGTTCACCTTCTATCTTCTGTTCCATTTTTGATCCTTCAGACAATGGAATTGGTATTTGAGGTCTTCAAGAAATTTGTAGATGTTGAAGTCCTCTTTCCAACCATATAAAGAACACCTCTATCCAATATCCTTAGGGAAAGTTATTGAAATTTTCCCAATCTTCTATCGCCTGATGACATCACCATCATCTCATAATGACGTCATGCATTGTTTAATCCATTTTATACCCTTCAGACGATGGAATTGATCTTTGAGATCTGCATAAGAGCTATAGTTCTTGAAGTATTATTTCTAATCAACCAAAGAACATCTCAATTAGAAATTTCTACAGAAAGTTATGGTTGTTTCCCCAAAAGAGGTTTAGTATGATTGAGGTCAAAAACATAGTTGTTTATTTTGACCATAACTTATTCCCTAGACCTCCAAATGACTTGATTCTTGAACCATTGGATTCGTAAGACTTTCTCTACATATCTACCAAAAATCGTGGCTATCTAAAATGAATTAAGAAGGATTGAGTGGAAAAGGTAGGACGGGTACAGTGAGTGGGCTCTTAAGTATTATGAACTGGTGTTATTCCACTTAATATACTTCGGTATTTTGATGATTTCTGGAGCTTTACAGATCCAAATTAGATTAGATTTGTTACAAATAATACCCAAGGTTAACATGAACATACATTGTACATACTTCATTTCATGCATATGCATTATTGAATACTTATGATTGTACAATTTGTGATATTGTGTACATTATTTGTTATAGAGGAGCAACTGGAACGTCAACCTCCAGACGTTGCTGGATCTTCCAGGCATTAGCTTTGGGAGTGACTAATGAGTCAACCAAGATGGTTTCCTATTATTCATTTGATTTGAATTTAACTTGATTTATTACACTTCCATTATTCTTGAACTTTTTGTTCGATGTTTCTAGATTCCGGAACTGAGGCGCAAGGAGTTAATAGTGGGGCATGTATTGGAAGTGCTTTGATCTGCTGTGAAATTTTGTATGTTATGTGTATTCTCATGGAAGTTAAATGTCGAACTTAGGATTGATGAATGTGAGTTTCTGATTTAATATGATATGCAATATGACATAATCAGTATGTGATGCATATCATAAAATGCATGCTCAGATAAAGGGGTTTTGACTTGAGTAGCCAGTTTGAAGCGCTTCCACGTAGAACTTTGCTCCGTAAGCTTTGATTCTGCACGTAGAGCTAAGCTCTATGAACTCTGTTCTGACTAAGCCTTACGGGCCAGTATTTGTTTAAGTGATTGGCACTCAGTCACAACAAAAAGAATGAACATAAATCTCATGCACATAATTTTATAAGACTGAAAATCATGTATGGTCTGCAAGGTGATATTGAATGACTACGTGACATGCCATGATATGTGAGTATCTGAACAATACATGTATGCTTAAGTTGAGTAGTTATGCAAGATGTGATATGTGTATAAGATTCGGTGAATTCATCATTGATGGTTACCTCATTGAGTTCACAAAACTCATCGAAATGGAAACGTTGTCTTTTCAGGACCGAGAGACGACTCTCATTACTGAGAAGCTCTACTGCCATGTAAATTATGTTTTAGCAAGTGAAGATCTGGCTCAAAGGTCGGTCAGCTGGGACTTTTGGATGGCTTAGATAGATCTGATACAATTCCTCTTTCGTGTAATACTTTTGTATTAGGATTTTGATGATGTACGTAGGCAAAATGGGAAAGTCACAATGTAGCTTTTTGATTTTGTAAAACGAAATGAGGAAAAAAAGTTAGGTTTAGAAATATTGTGATCATCTTATGATGTTTTACAAGTGATTAATGATATGATGCCATGTGAAGTGAATGTAGTGATCGAACGTAACTCGCCCTTATTGTAGGTTATGTACTGGAATGACCTCTGGGTATCCTGGTACATATCCTTAGGGTAAGGGGTGCTACATGACGTGCCTCCACTACTCTTCCTATGCCTCAGCAGATCCCATGGATCCACGTTTCTTTTAAGCCTTTGCTCAGGCTTACACGTATGCCATGGGCTAAGGGTCAAAAGTCTCGATGTAAGCTCTAGTGGAGAGGAGAGGAGTGGCCAATATGATAAACTCCACAAGTATGGGACGGTGGATTTCAATGGGACTATAAATTCGAAAGAAGCTGAAGCATGGTTGAAGAGAACCGAAAGGGTCCTAATTCATATGAAGTGCTCTGATGAGGAGGAGTTGGATTATGTAGTTAGCTTGCTGTAAGGAGATGCTCTTCATGGTAGGAATCAGTTCCCCACAGTCAGGTGATGCCTCTGGTGTTATCATAGAGAGATTTTGTGAAAGTGTTCAGGAAGAAGTACCTCTTGAGGGTGTATATACAAGAGAAGGCCAGGGAGTTTCTGAATCTCACATAGAGGGATTTGAGTGTGAGTGAGTGTGAACTGAAGTTAACCCAGCTGTCACGGTATGTGGCCAACATTGTGGCAAATGAGGAGGACAAGTGCCACAAGTTCAAGGGAGGTCTTCATTTGGAGATCAAGGAGAAAGTCTTGATCCATAATTTCTAAGACTACCAACTATTGGTAGATGCTGCACTCTAGGCCGAGAAGCTAGAAAATATCAAGAATGAAGTGAGCAGGAAGAGGAAGAACATGGAACAGTTTTCCAAGAAAGGGGTAAGTGCTCAAATGCCAGAGAGGGGTAGGAAGAGCTTCCACACACAGAGTGAGGTATGGAGTAGTGCCCCTACTAGGAACAAGCAACCAAGGGCAGCTTCGGTGCAAACCTTTACTATAGGGGGTAAGAGCAGGGTGGAGAGCAGCAAGAACATGAACCCTTAATGTGAGCATTGCAGGAAGCTTCACAGGGGAGAGTGTTTCAAGTTACTTAGAGTTTGCTTCCAATGTGGAGAGAAGGGACATTTGATCAAAGACTGTCCCCAAGTAAGAAGGCAGGAGGGGTTCTAGTTCCAAGTACCAAGGAGAGCAGAAACAGTGGGAACCAAATCAGTCACAGAGGTGGATAGTGTTGGAGTTATGTAAATATAGTGCCCTGGAAAGAAAGTGTATTTACATGTAACTTTATCTTCTTCAGTTATAGTTTTGTAATGAAAATATTTATTATTAATAAAACAAAAGGTTTGGCTTTTATGAGCATTATATATCTAGTCATAAGGTACCGAGATTCTTTTATAAGTAATATACATATACATAGAGATATATGGGAAACATGTATATTATAAGAATCTAAAATAATAGATTCACAGTTGAATAATCAAGTTAGTTACTTGATTATGGTTTAAAATGTAGTGTTGCAATTTATCTCCACGTAAGTAAAAGAGTTTACTTCAAGGGAATGATGAGTTTTATATCATGATAGTAGTCAACTATCGATAATGGCACTATTAAATGAATCTGGAATCAATTATGTTTTCAAGAATAAAGTAGGCCGTTAATTTAGTCTTAAAACATACATTTTAGCATTTGCTTATTATGGACCACAATCTTGATGAGCGGTGAACTCATATGTGTTTCATTATAATTCTTGATATGATCGGAATGGATTTTAATAGAGTATTAATCTAGTGTCTGCATATTGGAATTATTAATCGAAACATGTATCAGGAACATTCATTCAAATAAAGAGTTTATAGTGATATCAACACTTCTAGATGTTTTATGGAGAATGGTGATTAAACTAGAACCATAACACCAAGATGAGATCTTGTAAGTTAATCACCGTATAGAATAAAACGGGAGATCTAGAAGGAAAAACCAACATAAGGGCAAAACGGTAATTTCACCCTTTATTTTGCGGATGGCTATAATAAGGTTCATAATAGGGTTTGCAATTGGACATATTATTTAAAATGTATGTTCTCATAATATTTAGTAATTCAAGAGTTCAACTAATTGTCCTTAGTGGAATGACATTTAGTTATAAAGCTAGAATTAATTCTAATGAGATTAAATTAATTCTGGGCTTATTGGAGCATGAATTATCTATGTTCAATAAGATTCCCCACTTGGCTTTAAGGAATATACAAAATGTCTCATTACATTAAATGCAACTCAAAAACAAACTCAAATATACATCTTGTCAAAACAAAACACATCCTCCTTTGGCCGCTGCAATTGTCCCAACCTTAAGTCTTTTTATCATAACCTACACGGAAGCAAAACCACCGTGCTAAGCATAAAGCTTAGTGAGGAATAACTAAACAGGATACATAATGGTAACTGTTTCTAACAGTCATCTAACATTCACATGTTCAGAATCAAATCATATCATAAGTAATCTTTAGTTATTCATATTCAAGAGAAACTAAACAGTACGTCTCTTAGAACAGTTTATGATTCATCAATACAGAACAAAATTTATAAATATCATAACAGAATGTCATTACTTCATAATAGAATGTACGAGTCTCAAAACAAAACATAATTGTTCCAGAACAAATCAGAACTTATATCAAATCAGAATTCATCTTGTATCAAATCAAAATTTATCTTATTTCATATCGGAACTTGTTTATAATAGAATCAAACATGTATCAAAAAACAAACCAAGTTACCATACTAATCCTTTATACAGAAGTGGGTAACGAGATCAAAATAAAAGATACTATAATTGGTATCATATAACAAGAGAGACTTATGTCTCAGTATCAGAAGACATTGTTGTGTCAAATATCAGGAGTCATTGAAGTGTTGATATCAGGAGACATCGAAGTGTCAATATTAGGAGATACCTTAGTGTCACAAGAGCAGTTGCAGACCCTTCTAGGCATGCCTATTTACCCACGACTAGGACTTAATAGTTTTAAAATAATCCATTTTAGATTTCAGAATCATAAGCAAATAATGTTGTATACAACATATGTCTATTTCATTTTCTCAGATTGAACATATTCACTCCCTTTTGATCAAACTCAACATATGTTATAAACATAAGAATTTGTGTCAATATATCAATGAAACATTAAGTCATTACATATTACATAACATCATAGAAATTCCCAAATCATAAACATCCATATCCAACTCACATCACATAAAACCCTTGGGACACATTTGTATTCTTAAGAACATATTCATCTTGAACAAACCGTACATTTTAACATTAGACACATTATTAATTAATCACACATTCTTTAAGTTATTACCTCAATTAATATTCCATTACTATATTAACTTCTACTCAATTAATCTAAAATCATCTATGTTCATTTTCATCCTCAATTAAGTTCAATTAAACCATTACTAAGTGCCCTAACCTTATATATATCAATAATTGTACAAAACCATGTTTTTCACCTTCCTAACCCTTTTCCACAATTGTGGGAATATACCTTAGAATTACCATGATTGTGGGATGAGTCGAAGATTCAGTCACCCTCAACCTTCAAACTGCTTCAAAAACTTAACTCCTTCATACACCTTCAACACCCCTTCACCATAGTTCATCAATTCCATTTCAATTTTACCTTATTCATGCCTCAATTCCATATCAAATTCATGTACAAAACCAATTCAAAAATCATTCATTAAGCAGCTTACAAATCAGCATCTTCCACATATCAAAACTAAACCAAAAGTTATCATACAAGGATCATTTTTTTCCAACATTCATTTATCATCATCTTAACACATATTCTATTCAATTAAATTATCGAACATTTCATATTATAACATGAAATCAACTTTAGCATTCCCTTACCTACTTAACTCCAAAGAACAAGCCAAATTAGCCTTCCAAACAACCAATACAAGTCTAAAATCCAAGTGAAAATAGGATGTTCTTAACATCAAAAGACAACAATATAGAAGATAGCATGTGGTAGCTTTCTTGATGCAATATCTTGCAAGAATTCTAAATGAAATTGAAGAAAAAATTCATAGCTAAGAGAGCGTGAATGGTTTTGGTGGAGATGCTTCAATGAAGGCTGCAGAAATTTCTTGCAAGTTTAACACCTAAGTTGCTAGGTGTCCTAATCTTGGAGGAGCACATGTCACCAATGCATGTATCACATTTGTCCTACCTTTAAGCTACCAAATGTCACACATCTATTAAGCCATTTTTCATTTAATCAATGATGCCAAATGTCATTCAATTATACTACCATTTGTCCCTTATTTACTTATGCCAAATGTCACTAATTGTATAGGCTTACTAAGTCATGTTGTTATTAAGCTGGTTGGTTGGAATGTCATTATAGCCTTTTTATATGAAGGCACACATTTGTGATGCGTGTTGATCTAATTACTCAGCTACATCACATTCTCAACTAGCTACTAGCTCTATTTATAACTCAAAGGCTAGCGGAATAGTTATTTTAGTTAAAATTATACAATTTTTTAACACAAAATTTTTCCTACCTTATTGCTTTAGTGAATCATTCTTATGAAAATGCACTAATAATGCCACTTATTTGTTTGGCCTAAAATTATAAATGAGTATGGCAAATTCCTAGGGTGAATGGAGTAACATCATATCCTAATTAGCTAGCACATTTGACCCTAAATAACTTAGGTCACTAATTTCACAAGCTAATAAATCTTCGCAACCTAAAAGGCTATGTTTAAGGCTAAATATATACTATTAAGTCCTATCCATTGATGCATTCACAAGATTCACATTATGTAACTAAACAAACTATTATACAATATACAAAATTCACACTTAAGATAAAAAAACATTACCCTCCCCACACTACACATTATCCTCAATGTGAGAAGGGTACACAAACACACCAGGGGGAAATAAATACAATATACAAAAAAACATAAGAAGAAAATATTAACAAAAATGAAAAGAAAAGGGCTAGAACACAAAACCATTTATGGTGATGAAGGTGGTGATGGCAATAGTGTTGAGACCAAATCTGTTTGACATCGAGAGTGTTTCCCTATCTTATAAGTAATTTAAGAAAGTAAAAGAATTAGCAATCCAAATCATTCAAAACTTATTTTAGAATTTAAAACAAACCTAACTACACAACAATTTAAACTTAACTACCAAGCGTGCTAATTGATGGCTATTAGCTTAACCTTGTATCATTGAAAACTAAGTAGGGATCAATTATGAGCGGCTTGCTTCCACCCTTTTCATTCAACGTCAATTTTGTAGCCTGTAAGTAAGCTACAAATTTAAAAATGATCAGAAAGAAAATATTGATAAAGTTGATAAACCAATTAATTTCAGTAGTGTCCTTTTCATTAACAAACTATCAATAAAATAGGGAATAACAAAACTTCCTAAATCTTTCGTTGAATCTAACAATTTTTCTCTTAAGAAGATGAGCTACTCTCTTTCTTTCTTAATCACCTTTGTCTCCTTTGCTTCTTCCACTTCATGAACAGAGACTTTCATATCTTCTTCAAACTCAATGTCTATTGTCATTTGTTCTTCGTCCTGTTGTTCTTTAGAAGATTCGAACACATCAATTATCCTTAATGAGCTACTATCCTTCGGATTCTTTAATACATCATTCATGTTGAATGTCACTTGGTCATCATTAATCCAAAAGATAAGGTTCCTTTCTTTGACATCTACCTATGATTTTTCAATGTTCACATATGGTATATCAAGAAATGGTGAATAATAGGGAGGGTTAGCATTCTTTTCTTCATCCTCTTTCTTTGTCTCTTGGTCTTCAATAAGGTGGGGTTTAGTTTGGTTTTCCACTTATCCTTCTGACTCCCCCCCCCCCATTCTTAAGTGTGATAGCCTCATATTGCTCTCTTTAATGTATTTCCATATTACTTAGAGAGTCTTCGACACTTCTCTTACAAGATTCACGGAAAGCTATCTCACTCGAAACTCTAGGTTATGAATAGACGAGGCATGATTTTCCATTACTTGCTCAATTTTCTCTTCTAGTCTCTTCTGGCCCTCTTCCATGTCCGTGAGCTTATCTAGGATCTTGTACAATTTGGAATCCCATGAAATGGACTCATCTTGTTGAAGTCCTATAATATCTATCTCCCATTATTGTTCTTTCCATTTTTTCTGGGCATCTAGCTCTTCAAATGTCTCATTTCTCATTTTAAGATGTCTTGCTATGTCTCTACTTTACGCCCCCAAACTTTTTTCTCTATTTTTTTAACAAAAGATAGTGAAAAAGCCTTAAATTAAAGAACTAAACTAATTGCCTCCCCGGCAATGGCGTCAAAAACTTGATCGTGGTTTTTCGATATATATAAGTTTTAATTAATTAACCCCGATCAGCAAGTGCACGGGTCATTTACGTAGTACCTAAGGTGTCAATCTCATGAGGAGGGATAATCTAACCGTATAATCTAAGGCCAAAACAAATCGTAGAAATTCAAATGTCACAAAACTAAAACAAGAATGCAATTCAATTTAAGAATCAATCACGAAAATATTAACAATTTAGCAATTGCAACGCACACTTAAGAATCAACCTAAGGAACTACCAATTGAGAGAAAGGGGGTTTTTACCTACCTTTAATGCTATCCTAATCAATTATGAATTACTAGATTATTAGTTCTAGACAATCCTAGGGTTGATTACTCTCTCTTGAGTTATAACCATTAACCCTAATGTATACACCCTAATCAGATTATGGAAGTTGCAATTTCTTAACTACCAACCTATCCAAAACCCTAATTATATATGAAATTGTCTAATAAACTATTGAAAACCAATGCAAGATCTCTCTTCACATAATTTATCGATTTGATTTAATTCTCATTATATTAAATTGCCTAACCCTCGTTATCCCAATTTAATTATTTTTTACCTAATTCATCTTCTCAGTTTATCACCTAATTATGCAATTGCAGAAATTAAATCATAATAAATCTAGTAAAACATAAACAATCAAATTCATTAGATCAAAATAAAACCCCAAAGGTGAGTTTAGAACATCATCAACATCCACAAAACCTATCATCAACTATCATTCCAATTCTACAGAATAATAAAATTGAAAATAGCAGGAAATATGAAATTGAACAGATAACAGGAGGCAGTGGAAACTCCTAATCCGGGAAGTACGTCGGGTCGACTCCTTCTCCTCTTCTCTTTTCCTTCTCTTTCTCTATCTCTCGATAATTCTCTCTAGGGTGTCTCTCAAAAGTGGTTGATGCAAGAGCTCCCTCTCCTCCTTTGTCTTATTCTTTAAATAACTTTTGTGTTTTGAGCATGAGCAACCTTAGCATTTTTTTGGGGTCGAAAAGCTCTGAAACATCATTTAAACTTGACATTTTTTAGTGTCTACTCATCTACCCGAGATAGGCCACAATTGTAGCCTTGCATGCCACGATTGTAGGCCACATTTGAGCCTTTTGTCACGATCGTGGCAAGCAGGCCACGATCATCGGCCATGTCCTGGGGTTCTGTCACGATCGTGGCCTGTTGTGCCACGATCGTGGGCCATTGTTTCGGTCTGAATGTCTCCGAAACTTCTCCGTTCTTTGATGTGACCCTGAAACACAAACAAGCACATCAAGGTACCTCAAAAACATAATAATTAATCTCAAAAGCTTGTACTAACCCATAAAATACTTAAAGCACAAATAATTAACAAACACACACAATTCTAACCTAAACACATACTAAATGATAAGATTAATGGATAAACACATATCAAACTATACCCTAAAACATGATGCAATTTACACTTATCATTGATACTAAAAGTTAGTGAATCCAATTTCTTGGATATAGGTTATGTTTGAGAAGAGCTCTCAAAGTTAGAAAAGAAAATTGTATGCTCATTATACAATTATTCTATAACCCTTGTTGAGAATGGGTTGAAAAAGTTTTAGAGATATGGAAAAATCATACAGATGACAAATGAATTGACATTTGAGTTGACTAATGTCTCATAAACTTTGATGACAATATGTAAAATAATGTAAGAGGTTGTATAGACGAGAGATGAAAGGTATAATACCTTGTTGAAATTGTTCCACTTAACTTAGCCTACTAAAGGTATAAACATAGACATCAATTAAAGGCATTTGTTATAGTATGATAATATTTGTAATTATAATAAAAATGATTGCTTGAATTTTCTTCTCCATATGTGATATTAGAGACCATATGTATTTCTAGTTCATGCTTATGAGTATAGATTGTTAAGTGAAAGTAGTTGATCCAATTTTATACAAATATTTTGTATGTGTTGGATCAAAGGAGACTTATGCTACACGATTTGATAACCAAGATTGTCCTTTTATGACATGTTAGTTAAATCAACATAATGAGAATCATAAAGTTACATACAAGGATATTTATATCCTTTTGATTAATAACCAAATAAACCTTTGGTGAAAGGATGATGATGATATTTAATTATTATATACATGTGATGTATTGGATGGAATAACAATTCATAAAAGGATAATACTTATATTAGATTACTAATGACTTTATGTGATATAGTTATATGTGTTGAATGAAATGTTGATTTAAAAATTTTGAGAAGTTCAAATTGTTTAAATCTAAGTACAAATTAAATATTGAGAATATTGAAGCACTTTGATGAGATCATTATGATAAGTTTTAAATTTTTTGTTATTTATAGCGAATGAGATTCTCTGGTGAATACCTTCACAACAAGATTCCATAAGAGTATGGATTTATGTATGGAGAAAAATACAATATGAGATATTAAATGAAGCAATATTATTTCTTCGATAGATATGCCTAGTACAATAACTTACCTTTAATAATTCCAACTGAATCAATAAGAAAGATTTCATATTATATATGAAATGATAAGTCTTTGAAAGAGTCAAAGTTAATGATTTAAGGATGTGACGCTTAGTTGAAGCATGTATTATCCACTAAGTTTGGAACTAACTTGGATAATAAAAGGTTATGAGATATCCAAAAATAATCTTAAAGAATTATTAAAAAAATTATTTCAATGAACTCTTATAGAGAATGATTCTCAAGATAAGTAGTGGAGTAAGGTGAAATTTGAAAATTTTAAATCTCAAGACAGTATATCTAATTGGAACTAGTGTCTTTATTGATACATTTGATGTATAGTTCAATCGTTATCAGACACTGAAATATTCACTTTTTTGATAAATTCAAATAGTTTGTTTTAGAGATGATTATGAATTTATCACTTTTATAAGAAGGTTAGTGGGAGTATAGTTTTCGTCTTCAATGGGAATATGTGAAGACATATTAATTACAGAGAACAATAATTATGTTCTTCAATTGTTAAAATGCATAACTTTGTAAGAACAACTCTTGTTGGGTATGAAAAGGTAACAACTTACTTATGGGAATTAGATCTATATAGATTGGAAGTTGTTCACCTATTCTAAGTCCAAATACTTAGATAATTGTCCAAAGATGTTTAGTATTTGAGATATCAAAGACTTGTGAAGTATTCAAGATATCAATTATTCTATATATGAGTTGATATTTGAGTTCAAGATGATAAGGATATTACTTTAGAAGTAAATCCTAATTAAGGTCAATTTTACTTTTAAAAAATATCATTCAAGATTAGAAAGGTTCCAATGTAACAATGGTTTCTAATTAAGCCATAATACATTTTTCATTTAGCGGAAATGATTAATTAGATTAATAGTTCTTTAGTGAACTTGATATAGATTCTTGCATTGTTCAGAACAATAATGTACTGTAGAACATAAAAACCTTTGGGTATCTAAGAGGAGCAAAAGGTCTCATCAAAGATCCTAGGATTTATTTTGGCAATTTTTTCTTAATTATGATGATAATTAAGATGAAAGTTGTAACATTTAAACAAGTGCCTCACTATAGAGAATTTTGTAGAATTCTCTCATTAAGCCATTATCCCAGTAATATCATGATCGTTATATGGTGATATGGTACAAGATACTTAAATGATTGGCTTAGCGCTAGTGGGAGATTGTTAATTTATTCCCTACAACCAATCGATTGGTTATTGTTTAGTGACGAAATAACTTAAAGTATTCTTTTACATTTTAGGTGTATATGATAAAGTCCATGGATGCTTGTTAGAAAACAAGTTTACAGAACAGAGCCAGTATGAAAATTTTATTTGGAACATTACTTGTATGTTTGTGGAACTTCTCATTGTGTAATCATTAACTCCATGCTCTATGTCTAATCAGAGTAGACATCAAATCCATGCTATATGTATAATCGAAACAAAGTAGACATTAATTTCATGTTTTATGTCTAATTGAAATACTGTATGATGAAAGGATTGAATTATACAAAAAAAGCACACACAAAAAGGTTAGCCAAAACCACTTTGACATCCCTAAATTTTTGGGTTGGTCATAATGTGTTGTTAGACGCTAACTTTGATCTATGATTATAAATTGTTTAATTGGAGAATTAAAAATGAATTAAAAGAAGTATTAATTTATCTAACTCTAATCATGAATTAGGATTAGAATTTATATTCATTGCTAACATATTTGGGAACCTAATGAGTCTCATATAAAGAACGGGTTGAAGAGATCAAAGATATTTTAATCAAATTGGACTTGATTGTAATGTTTGAGAAACTTTATGAATAAATATGAGATAGTTAGTAAATAAGGATCAATATGAGATATTGGATCTTATTCGGGAATAACTTCTATTTAATTAGAATTATTTGTATATCTAATGAAAGTTTAATTGAAATTAAAATTTAATTTCAATTAAATTACTAAAATGTCTAAAAATTATTATAAATAGGCTAAAGCTTTAATAAAACAAACACTTCTTGCTTAATCTTCTCTGTAAGAATTATAGAGTTCTTTCAACTAATTTGGTGGATACCATTACAGGTTGATCACTTATACAGCTACAGTGGTTAAGACAAATCGATTTCAAAAACGATTTGAAGGATACGATAAGAATATGATCAAGCTTCGAAATAAGTTACGAATTAAGATTCATACTTTATTATGATTTATATGTTAATCACTTTATAGAATTAAAGTAATCTTGGCTTTTGAAAAATTAAAATATGAAAAAGTTTCATAATTATTCTATTGTGGTCAGGATTTGATCCCATCCTAATTTTCCAATATATCATGCAATCAAAGAAATTCAGTGGTATCATGGCATAGCATGAGCGAGGTTAGTTGTGTAGTGCAATCACTGATACCAACTTAAGAAACCAAAAATGGGTTTAATCTAAGTTGATAAGAGTTGTGTTGTGTGGTGTTATTGGGCTAGTTTACAACACACGTTATGCCAAAATATTATATACAACTTTCAATCTAATGAATTATTTAAGTTTGTCCATAGTGACACGATTTCCTGTTTTTCTCCCGCCTATTGTCTATCCATAGTGACACGTTGTCTTCAAGTGCAGCAATGAATGGCACCATGGCTAACCTCTTTTTACATGACTCTGAGGAGGAAGGATGGCACCAGGACAACTTGGAAGGGGACACTACCGACTCCCACGAGAACTCTTTAGTGGGTCTATTTCTCACCAAGGCTATTATCAGTACTGAGCTATAAGCAATACTTTGGCCAACATATGGAGACTGGCAAGAGGCATTTATATCTCGAAATTAAGGGAAGGGTGTTTCAATTTCAAAATTTTCCATGAAGTAGACGTGCAAAGAGTTCTGGATCGCTACCCGTGGATGTTTAATAAACACTTACTGGTTCTTCATCCCTTAGCAAAAGGGGAAAATGCAAGAACAGTCCCGATTAGGTTTTGTGACGACTGGCTACAAATTCACAATCTCCCCATGGGTTTATATAAGAGACAATGACGAAGAGATTTGGGAATTTTGTAGGTAAATTTGTTGAATATAACCCATAAGGTTTCACTGGTACCGTCAGGCCATATATGTGATTGAGGGTGTCTATTGATGTCTTTCAACCTCTGTTTTGTAAAAAAAATAAGTATGGCTGATGGAACAACAATATATGTAGATTTCAAGTATGAAAGGCTCTCATCATTTTGTTATCTTTGTGGGAGACTTGGGCATGTGGACTTCTACTACAATTTGAGATTGGAAAAGCAAGCTTCGGACTTTGTTTTCCAATGGAATGATGATATTGTTGCTCCGATCTGACGAAATAATCCTGTCATGAGCTCTTGGTTGTGCTCAAATGATGATGGGAAGTTAACGAAGGACAAATACCAATTTGGGGGTTTGAAAATACCACACCCACCTATGCAAACTTTGAACTCTATCGTGAATCATACTTCGGACAAGGTAGCAGCGAAAAAGAAATGTGTTGAGTATGGGACTGGACCTGTTGGAAGGAAAAACTTACTTGAGGGTGCAATTTCGACAGAGATGGACCATGATTTGGCGGATGAGCATAATCCGATGTGTGTGGATGAAGGTAAGAAAAGACAGTGGCAGGAACACCTACAACTTCCTATTGTTTCTGGCAACACAGTTTCGACTGAATCACACCTCTTGTATAGCTTATCGCAAGAACATTTCCCAATGGCAGGCACTGCTCCGCAGGCTCACCGATCACCATGAAATTCTTTAGCTGGAGCTGTCGGGGACTTGGCAACCCTCACACAGTGAGGTCTCTGAAAGAATTAATCTATCGCCATAAACCTTCAATCATTTTTTGATGGAAACTATGATCGAAGCCTCTCATTTGGATAAAATCACAAGGAGTTTGGGATTTGATTCTTGTTTTGGAGTGGATCGTTTTGGTAGAGGGGCAAGTCTTGCTCTTATTTGGAATAAGGAGGTGAATGTGTACATGTGGTCTTACTTGAATAATGTCATTGATGCTGTTATTTCAGGTATGGAGGGGGGCAGTTAGAGATTGACTGGATTCTATGGTTTCCCCGAGAGACAATGGTGTACTGATTCTTGGAATCTTCTCCACTCTTTGGCTTCTCAGAGCCATGATAAATGGCTTTGTATGGGAGATTTTAATGATCTGCTTTCACCCATGGAGAAACAAAGGGGAGTTGAGCATCCTAACTTTCTTTGCTCGGGTTTTAAAAGTGCTTTATAGGAAGCTCACCTTTTTTAGGTACCCCTCTCGGGTTCTTTGTTTACGTGGGAACAACGTATTGGGCCCAATACAGTAGTGCGGGAACGATTGTACCGAGCTATAGCCACTAGTGATTTCCTTAACCATTTTCCAGACTATATCTACTTTGCCATTGTTACTACTGTTTCGGACCATATGCCCCTTATTATTACTCTTGCGATATCTTTCCACACATAGAGTCAAAAGAGGTTTAGATTGGAAAATTCCTTGCTCCTTGAATTTGCTATTTTGAACGTTATGAAGGAAGTGTGAAGGGGGCCGGGTTTAAGTTGTACAATGGCCAAAAAGCGCTCTTGTTGTGTGGCATTGGACGCATGTGGTGGTAGGCTTAATTGGGAATTAATTAAACAAAAGAAGGAAGTGGGAGCTGCATTAGAAGTACTATTGGACAGTCATAGTCAAGATGATAATTTCGAAGTAGGGAGATTGAAGGCTAAATATAATCAGTTACTTGAGCATGAAGAAGTTTGATGGAGGCATAGAGCGAAGGCACTTTGGTTGAAGGATGGCGATAGAAATTCTAAATTTTTCCATTCCCAAGTCAATGTGCGACGGAAAGCTAATCGAATCATTACCTTAAGAGATAGTTTGAATAACTGGGTGTTGGTTCTGTAAGGCATGCAGACAATAATGGGGCGATATTTTTCAGATCTGTTTGGTGAAGAAGCAGTCGATTATAGCTAGGTTGAACATGTTGTCCCACGCTGTGTAACCCAAACAGACAACGAGCGGCTTTTAGCTCCATTCTCGAAGGAGGAGTTTAGAGCTGCACTCTTTCATATGCACCCGGATAAGTCTCCTAGCCCGGATGGACTAAACCCAACCTTCTATCAGAAGTTTTGGGAGGTGATCGGTGATGACATTGTCAAAGATTGTACTACATGGCTTATGTTAGGTACTTTTCCTGCTACGTTGATAGATACATTAATTGTTTTAATTCCTAAAATTGTGCATCCTAAATATGTGAAAGACCTAAGACCTATAGCTTTATGTAATGTCTTGTACAAAATAGTGTCTAAGGTCTTAGCCAAACGGTTGAAACACATCCTTCATTACATTATTTCTGAGTACCAGTTTGAGTTTGTCCTAGGAAGATTAATATCTGATAA
The DNA here is from genome assembly GCA_026546855.1 of Erythroxylum incrassatum. NCBI lineage: Eukaryota > Viridiplantae > Streptophyta > Magnoliopsida > Malpighiales > Erythroxylaceae > Erythroxylum > Erythroxylum incrassatum. The sequence goes on from JANVCL010000009.1 coordinate 4,086,748, forward strand.
TGTGTTAGTGGCTTTTGAATTAATTCATGGGATGAAAGCCAAAAAAGGAGGGTCGGAACATGTTGTGTTGAAAATTGACATCTCCAAGGCATATGATAGAGTAGATTGGGGCTTCCTTGAATCTATGATGACTTCTTTGGGCTTTGATGCGAGGTGGATCAAATTGATGATGCTTTTGTGAGGGATGTCAGGTATTTGATTTAGTTAAATGGGTGTGAGCTTGGCCTTATTATTCCTGGTAGAGGTATTCGTCAAAGGGATCCTATTTCTCCTTACCTCTTCATTATCTATGCAGAAGGTCTTTCTTGCCTCCTTAATCAAGTCGAGAGACAAGGCTCCATTCATAGGTGCCAGGCTAGATCTCGAGGACCCCACATATCTCACCTATTTTTGCCGATGATTCGTTGCTCTTTTTTACTGCCTTTGAGATGGAAAGTGGTGCCATTCAGAGTATTTTGAAGGAATATGTAGCCGCTTCAGGTCAGTCTGTCAATTATCAAAAATCGAGCATTTTGTTTAGTCATCATGTTAGACTTGATGAGAGGAGAAAATGCTTCGATATCCTTGGGGTTTACACCCCATTAGATCAGGGAAAATATTTGGGGCTTCCATCTTTATTGGGAGAAGTAAGAAACATATTTTCAATTATATCAGAGATAAACTTTGGCATAGGGTGAATACCTGGAATAATAGATTTTTATCAAGAGCTGGTAAGGAGGTCCTCTTAAAATCTGTTGCTCAAGCCATTCCTTTTTACTGTATGAGTGTGTTTATGATTCCAAAATCTCTTTGTGAGGAATTGCAAAAAATCATGAACTTATTCTAGTGTGGTATGAAAAAGGATGGGGGAAAAAATCTTCACTAGATTTCCTCGAATCAAATGTGTGACAGCAAAGCTGATGGAGGCATGGGCTTTAGAGACTTACGGTGCTTTAATTTAGCAATCTCGCTAAGCAAGTTGGAGACTGCTTATAGAATCCAACACTCTCTTTTTTTGGGTGTTCAAGGCTAAATATTTTCCTAGATGGAATTATATGAATGCTGGTTTGGGATCCAACCCAAGTTTCACATGGAGAGGTATCTTGCAAGCAAAAGAAGTGCTTCAATTAGGGGCCAGAATTCGAATAGGAGATCGGGAGTCCACCAATTTTTGGTTGGACCCGTGGATACCTAGGGACTCGAACTTTAGATTACTTAAAGGCCTAGGGCCTCAGGATTATAATCTGATGGTTCATGACTTCCTTAATCGGGAAAATAGCAGTTGGGATGTAGAAAAGCTCCACGAGGTCTGTTGTGAGGAGGATGTTAATTATGTTTTGACAATCCCATTAGGCTTGAGGAGTAGACCCGACAAATGACTATGGAATTATGATAGGAGGGGAGTTATATTGTTAAGTCTGGTTACTACCAAGCCCTTATTTTGAAGAAGGGACCTTATGATAAGCGAGATGAGATATGGAAGTTCTTGTGGGCATTAAATATCCCTCCTAAAGTTAAAGCATTCATGTGGAGACTTTTAAGGGACATTCTTCCTACCAAAGAGAGAATCTTTAGACGAGGCATAGATATTGACTCAAGTTGTAGCCACTGTGGAGGTAATGAAGATTGTTTCCATATTTTTGTGGGCTGCTCTATTGCGAGAGCGATTTGGACCAAAATTTGGCTTGAATTTTCGATCCTTTGGGTCGACTATGTTTACTTGTATATGCAATGCTTCCAAGGCTGTCCTGGTGAATATAATGAGGAATGCTTGTATGGTTTTATGGCAAATATGCTGCTGCCGCAATAAACATGTTTGGGAAGCCAAGATTACACCTTGCTTGCAGGTCCTAGAAAAGGCAACTTTGTTCCTTCAAACCTGGACAGCAGCACGGGGCTTGTATAATTCGAGTTCTGTTGTCTCATACAGGTCTGGCCACTTCCCCATGTCGGACGCCACTACCACCTGTGATCCACATGCAGGAGCTTCTTGGCAATGGAGTTGTTTCGTAGATGCGGGAATCTTCTTCCACCTAAGCCAAAGTGGGTATGGAGCAATAGTCAAATGCAGAGTAGGAACCATTGCGTTTGCTATCTCCGGTTTACACCATGGAGTGTTTAAGCCTAAGATAGTAGAAGCTATTGCTTGTAGATCTTTTCCGTCTTGGGCTAATCATCACCTTCATGGACCGTGCTCTATTGCAGTGGATGCTCAGGAAGTCTGTTACTCCCTTCAAGCACTTATGGAAGACTACTCTAACTTTGGTAAAATTATAGATGATTGTTTAGGTATTCTCAAGCGTAAAACCGAGTTTTCAGTGCGTTGGGTAAGTAGGCAATACAATGTCGAAGCTCACGAGTTAGCTCGACACTCTTATTTGTATGCTCCTGTTAAGGTTTGGGATTATTACCTTACCTTTGATTAATGAAAGATCCAGTTTTATATTAGAAAAAAAACTAATGAATTATTTGTCTGTAAGTCCCTCTTTTGATGAACCTGTGACAAACAAATTTGTCTCACCATTGCTAATCTTTCCATCATAGAATCTTTATGAATCTTCATTTTATATTTAAATTGATCAAATTCTCACAAGCGTGATCAATTGATATGACGCAAACCTGTGCATCCTCACTGATCTCTTGTAGCTATAGACCTGGTTGGTCGGTCGTTGCGTAGAATAATTAATGTTGAAGGTGGCTTCGACATCAACACTGTCTAAACTAGTATTTGTTCGATGAAAGTTGAAAGAAAATGATAAAATAGGAAGATTGGAAATCAAAATGGATCACTTTCTTACTTGCTTATTTGAGAATGTGAAGTGAGTGAAACTTTTTAATCATTCTTACACACGTCTAAGCCTCATACTCAAGGTAATGTGAAGTGAGTGACAGGAATGCGACTTAAGGTAAGAAAGACTAGATGGCGCGTTAAAGATCTAGTTGAGACGTCAAAGAAGGCCGAAGATGTGGACTTCTATGCTTCTAATTCACTGTTTTTGAAAATTTGACTAGATCAATCGGTCTGATCAATTTGATTGATGACCGATCGGTTATTCGGTCTGATTCACTCTTAAAAACTAATTTTTAATTAAATCAGTGAGAACCGGTTAAAACCGGTCAATTGATTAGTCGGACCAGTTTGACCACTGGTTCAATAAATTTTTATTTATTTTTTATTTTTAAATATTATTAATATTATATATAATTAAATATAATTATTACATAATTATAACGTTACACTGATTCAACTGATGATTGAACTAGTCGAACAAGTCAAACCGTTGACCAATAAAATTTTCGATTCAATAACTGGTCCGAATTTTAAAACACTTATAATAAAAAGAACACTCAGTCAGAACATATAGCCACAGCCCACGTGGACATTCTTGTGTTTATCACGTTATCATTAACTATCGACAAAGTATGTGTTAATTAAAACTTCCGTTTAAATCACGCTGTTAAAATTAAAAGCACAAAGTAACTTCTAGTGGTGCCTCTGACCGAACTGTACGGACCCTTGGAGCTTAACAGTTCAACTCGCGGTAAAGGAGCAGATGTTGTCGGTGTTTACCTCCACGTGTAAGAAATTCAGACCGGATGGGTCCCAGCTTCTGCTCCTCAATCTACGGGAACTGGCCGCTGGGTGATGAACCAGATTCATAGGTCCATCCCTTGTTTCCTGCAACCGACATCCCGGTTTAATTTGAAACAAAGTTTAATCCCAAGGCCCAGTAAGAGGCTGTCCTATCTTAAGTAAGATTCTAGGTTTAAACCTCAATCTTATATGCAGTTATTTAAAATTTGAAGTTATAATTTTGCCTTCTAAAAAAGATTTTTCCAGCTCAAGCGATGATTATTTTAAATGTAAATGACTTAAAAGAATCTTCGTATAATTGATATTTTCCTAAGACACCTCGTGGACTAAAAAAAAAGAAATGAAACAAACTTTGCAATTTTAGCTAGTTAAAGTTTGCCTTCAAGCCCTACAAATATTATTTATATAACTTTTTTTTCGATGTTTTTAGGTTACAATTTATATTTAACTTAAATGTTTAATATGTAGTATTTCTATTTTCTTACTTAGTTTAAATTTTTTTAAATGTTTGTTTGATTTATTTATGAACTTATTTTATTTTTTATTTGTACTCTTTACCTTATTCAATATTTATGGTTTGATTTATGTTATTACTTATTTTTATATTTTTATTTATATGTATTTATTTATTTATTTATAGGGTAAAAGACGAAATCTGATATTAAGCAAAGGTAGGGTAATGATCCCAAATCATAAAAGAGGCATACAAATGAGAATGTCGAGCCAACTCATAAACTTCGACACTACAGTGTCGGCAAAGCCAACATACGGAAACAACAGTATTACGTCTAAGAATATCTAAACAATCATCAATGATTTTACCAAGGTCAGATAAGTCTTCCCGAGATGATTGAAGAGCGGTAGAAACGGCCTAAGCATCCACAGCAATAGAGCACTGTCCAGGCAGATGCAGGTCAAACCAAGAGAGAAGAGAACGACAGGTGAGAGCTTCAGCTGTCTTAGGCTCGAACACACCAAAAATCGTACCTGAAAGAGCAAACTCAACAGTACCCGCACAGTTTTTAATGACAGCACCAAAACCACTATAGTGCATGTGGGGAAAAATAGCAGTGTCAACAAAGCAAACCCATCGCACCGGAGCACCTATAAGGGAGCCACCAGGGAGAGTGCCATCCGACTGAGGAGAGCAGCCCATACTGCTGGAGCCCACAAACGGCAAAACATATAGTCGGCGTGTTGCTGTATAAGCCTGAAGGAAAGAGGCTGCCTTACTGAGAACTTGCGAACAAGGCGTGGACTTGGCTTCCCAAACATATTTGTTGCGGCTACACTAGATCTGCCATAAGACCATGCAAGCATTGCGCATTATATCAACAAAGAGAGTCTTGGAAGCATTGCAAACACAAGTAAAGATAATGGACCCGAAAGAATGAAAATTCAAGCCAAACTCAATCCAAATCTCGCGTGTGACATAGCAGCCCACAAACACATGGAAGCAATCTTCGTAACGACCACAATGACCACAGCTGGAGTCAATATCGATGCCATGTCTAAAGATCCGCTCTTTGGTAGGAAGAATGCCCCGTAAAAGTTGCCACATAAAAGCTTTAACTTTTGGAGGGAGTGTGAGGTCCCACAAAAATTTCCAGATATCTTCAGGCTCATCAATAGGACCTTTCTGGAGCCTAAGGGCTTGGTAATAACCAGATTTGACAGTATAGACACCTCGCTTATCCAAGTGCCACAACCATGAATTGGGTCGGCTCCGCAAACTCAAAGGGATCGTCAAAATGTGTTGCACATCCTCCTCACAGCATACCACTTAAAGCTTTGCCACATCCCATCATTGATCCTCCTAGTTAAGAAAAGCATGGTCCAGTAGATTAGGATCAAAGGTCCCTGTTCTTGCAAGTAATCGAAAATTCAAGGCTCTAGGTATCCAAGGATCCAACCAGAAGTGTGTTGATTCCCCATTGCCTATCTGAATGCAGGCACCGACCTGGAGCAATTCCTTAGCTTGCAGAATACCTCTCTATGTGAAACTTGGGCTAGAACCTAAACCAGTAGTCACGTAATTCCCTGTAGGAAAATATAGGAAGCATGAACACGCTCATACAGTAAGAAGGAATGGCCTGAGCAACAGATTTTAAAAGTACCTCCTTGCCCACATGGGATAAGAATCTGTTAGTCGATGTATTCGCCCGAAACCATAGTGTATCACGAAGGTAAGTGAAAATACGTTTCTTGCTGCATCCAATAAGAGATGGCAGCCCCAAGTATCGCCCTTGATCCAACGAGGTGTAGACCCCTAGTATATCAGAGAGTTTCTGCCTCTCCACCAGCTAAACCGTGGGGTTAAAAAAGATGCTCAATTTTTGATAATTAATAGTCTGGTCAGAGCCTGCGGTATAAGTCGTTAAGAGGCGCTTAATAGCTCCACATTTAGTTTCAGAGGCATTAAGGAAGAGTAACGAATCATCAACAAAAAATAAGTGAGAAATGCGCGGTCCACTAGAATTAGCCTGGCACCTATGAATGAGTCTGCTCTGTTCTGCTTGACTACGGAGGTAGGAAAGATCCAAAATAGGGTCCCCTTGACGGATCCCTATACTCGGAATGATAAGGCCGATCTCGCATCCATTTAGTAAAATTGAATACTTGACATCCCTCACACAAAGCATCATCAGTTTGATCCACCGCGTATCAAAACCCAATGAATCCAACATAGTTTCAAGGAAGCCCCAATCAACTTGATCATAAGCCTTAGAGATGTCAATCTTTAACACTGTACTTCCCAAGACCCGTTTGTTAGTTTTCATACCATGAAGGAGTTTAAAAGCAACTAAGACATTATCAGAGATTAATCGTCTTGGGACAAAAACAAACTGGTACTCAGAAATAATGTGGGGAAGGATGTGTTTTAGCTAGTTGGCTAAGACTTTCAACATGATTTTGTATAAAACATTGCATAGGGCTATAGGTCGGATATCTTGCACATACTCCGGATGAGAGGTTTTTGGGATTAAAACAATCAAAGTATCAGTCAATGTGGCTAGGAAAGTACCAGACGTGAGCTATGTATTATAATCAGTGACTATGTCATCCCCGTTCACCTCCCAAAAATGCTGATAGAATGTTGGATTTAAGCCGTCTGGACTAGGAGATTTATTTGGGTGCATATGAAAAAGGGCAGCTTTAAATTCCTCCTTTGAGAAAGGGGCGAGAAGGAGCTCGTTGTTTGCTTGGGTGACACAACATGGAACAGTGCCTGCGACCCAGATATAGTCCGCTGGTCCTCCACTAAACAATTCTAAAAAATAGCGCCAAACTATGGCTTGCAAACGTTGGGGATTCGAAACCATATTGTTCGAGCTATATCGTAAGGCGGTAATGCGATTAGTTCGCCGTCTCACCTTAACTTGGGAGTGGAAGAACTTTGAATTCCTATCCCCATCTTTCAGCCAAAACAACTTCTCTTGCTGCCTCCATCGAACTTCTTCGTGCTCAAGTAACCAATTATAATCAGCCCGCAAACGTGCTACTTCGCCATTGGCGTCAGGGGCATTACTGCCCAACAGGACTTCCAGGGCAACCCCCACTGCCTTCTTCTTATGAACTACTTCCCGAGTAAGCCTACCACCCCATGCGTCCAAAGCCATACAACAAGACTGCTTTTTGGCTATGATGCCCCGTAAGCCTGGTTCCTGCCACACTGCCTTCACAACATTCAGAATACCAGAATCAAGGAGCCAAGAAATTTCAAATTTGAATCGCTTCCGACTCCATACATACTTTAAGTGCTCAAGAGCAATAATAAGGGGTAGATGATCTGAAACAGTAGTGGGAACTGTAAAAGAGAGATAGTTCGGGAAAAGATGGAGGAAGTCACTGGTCACTACAGCACGGTCCAATCTTTCCCGCACCGCCATATTGGAGCCACTGCATCATTCCCATGTAAACAAAGAGCCCGTGGTACGTACCTTAAATAAGTGAGCATCCTATAAAGCACTGCGAAAGCCTGAACAAAGAAAATTAGGATTGGCAACTCCTCCTTGTTTCTCTAGAGGTGAGAGCAAATCATTAAAATCCCCCACACAAAGCCATTTGTCATTGCATTAAGAAGCAAAGAGACGAAGAAGGTTCCAAGACTCTGTGCGTCGTTGGTGCTCAGGAAAACCATAGAAACCTCTCAACCTCCAGCTGTCCCCGCCCATACCAGAAATAGCAGCATCAATAACATTATTGGAGTAAGACTTCACAGTCACAGTCACCCCTATATTCCAAAACAGAGCAAGACCACCCCCTCAGTCAAAATGGTCCACGCCAAAACACGAGTCAAAACCCAAATTTCTTTTTATAATATCCAAACAAGAAGCTTCAATCAAAGTTTCCATAAAAAAATGATTGAAGGTTTATGGCGAGAGAAGAGGTCTTTGAAAGACCTTACTGTGTAAGGCGAGGGTTGCCAAGCCCCTAACAGTTCCAACTAATGAGCTTCATGGTAATTAGCTGGCCTGCCTAGCAGGGCCTACTGTTGGTAAACTGAGGTGAGTTTCAGCCGAATCCCTTTTACCATAAACGAAAGAAATTAGTGGGTGGTCGTGTCGCTGTCATTTCTGACCCTCATCCAGACACATCAAAGTGTGCTCGACCTCCAAAACATGATCCAGGTCCTCCAAACTTGTCCCCGCAAGCGAAATGCTCTCAGCGGCATAACCAGCCCCAAAAATAGGGCACTGTTGTTTCTCTGCAGCCTGAGCCAACACTTGACGCATAGGGGGAATCGAGATGTGAGAGGGTGAATGTGGTATCGTAAAACCCCCAAAGTGATAGCGGTTCTGAATGAGTTGCTCACCATCCGCGGACCACAACCATGTACTGGCGCCCTGAGAATGCTGCTGCAGCGGAGCCACAATGTCGTCGTTCCACTGGAAAAGAAGTTCCAACTCTGGTTTCTCCAGTCTCATATCACAATAGTAATCATCATGCCCCAGAAGCCCACAAAGGTAACAAAACGTTGAAAGTCGTTCATACTTGAATGTAGCATAGGTGGTGGTCCCATCAACCATGTGGAGTTTCTTCTTCCGAAGCAATGGCGTAAGCACATCGACGGACACCCTCAGTCGTAAATATGGCCCATCTGTGCCAGTGAACTGTTGGACCCCGGATATTTTCTTGATGCATTAAGCATGATTTCAATTTATTTTTGAGGTTTTGAAGTATAAATTGTTTGGTTAGATTTTGATTAAGCATGATTGAAATAAATTATGAGGTTTTGATGGAATAATTTTTGGGAGTTAATTATCCCTGTAAAGGTTAGTGGAATTTTATTATATGGTTTGATTGAATTAAAAGTGATAAGAATGTATAAGGGCAAAATGGTCATGACACTTAAAGGCATAAGTTATAAGGCTTAAGTGAAGGGCAAAATGGACAATTCGCATTTAAGAAAGAATATAAAAAGAAGAAGGAAATAGAAAATGAGAAGAAAAGAGGAAGAAGCCGTCGACGAAGAGGAAGAAGGAGAAAAGA
>JANVCL010000009.1:4158016-4168669 GCA_026546855.1 Erythroxylum incrassatum
GCAATAGTTGACACTTTGCCCATATTCATAACCAAGTGGGGTATAGTACGGTGAAAGGACGAATTGCACAGCAATTATTTATGAGATGGTTTGTGACGAGCAGGTGTTCGTTCATCAAACCACTTACTTTCCGGTCAATTGGTGGTCATGATGTGTTGCTAGAGCTCATGACTTGCTTGGATTAAGTATTAATCTAAGTGGCCAACATAACCGGCAACCTATTGGCACGTATAAGAGCGACTCGGAGAATTTGTAAAATGGTTATGAATAAAGATCCATTATATGGAGAGCAATAGAACCAAATGGATCCTGATGAGATCGTGGTATCGATATTACTGAAACAGCTCTTCAGTATTTTTCACACCCGAAACTTGGTAGGATCGACCTTGACTGAACCACCTTAGCATTTATATATATATATATATATAATGTCTGTGTGTGTGTGTGTAATTTGGAAAAGGAAGAGAGGCTTTTTTAAAGCTGCATTTATTGTCTTTAATTGATAAAAGAAAAAAGCAAAAAAGGCAAGTAAAATGAGTGAATCGTGAAAAACAAGTTTTAAGAAAAGCCTTTTTCACGACTCTCACATAATTCTCTCTCATTTTTTCTTACCTTCTTCATCTTCTTCCTCTCCTTCACGTTGCTCTCCATAGAACAAAGGTGAGAGCTAGCACTCTTGTCTTTGTTCTAGCTATTTCCAGATCAAAGAGTTTGATTTGGTTAATTTCTCTAATCTCTACATAGATATCGTTGAAGACGTTCTGTTTTGGTCGTTGTAGTTTGCGACAATCCAACGAGTAGAAAATCGAAGAACGAAGGAGACTACACACAAGGTACATAGTTATTATATGAATGATTGATTTATGTAAATGTCATGAATTTCTATATATATATATATGTTATGAACATGCATGTGAATTGGGAATATTCAGCTAGGTTTTATGGTATTTCCTTATATAGGCACATAGATTCTGGACTTTGGAAAAGTCCTCGAACAATTTTTTTATTTTCCGCACCGTGTGTATATGATGCATGCACCGAAATTTTCCTACAGTGGTATCAGAGCCGCTTGTGTCCTGTATAAAGAAGAAACCATAACATATGTGACGCTGCCAATTGATTGTGACAGAGGCATGTGGACATTTCGCCATTGAATAATGCTAAAGCTGCCATCTATTTGACCTTCCTTACTGTTGTAACTACCTCCTCTATAACTTCAGAGTACATCTTCTTTGCAAGTTCATGAAGACCTATATATGAATCAGAACTAAACCCCATATGGTTCTCGAACATTTTAGCAAACTCTACCATCCATTCATTGATGTAGTCTGATCCTTTCGAGATTTCTTGCCATTTTCCACATTTTTGTTCTCAATGCCAAACATTTGCTTCATATCCTATTTGGTCGCTTCCTTCCCCTTTTGTTACAGCAATAGAGTTTACTAATTGATTTTAAAAATAAAAGATAGCACATTAATAATGGCATAACACTTAACAAACAAAATTTTAATCTTATTTAAAAAAAACTCACTTAAAAGTCTATTTTGAATACTTTCAAAACATCATAATTAAAACTAAACATTTTGAAAAATTAGAATTCAAGTTATATTTTAATAAAAATAATAAATTTCAAAATACTATTTTAACCTTGTAAAACACAGTCTGATTTTTAAAATATTCTAAATAATTTATCGCAACTGATAAAGGATAAAGAGACCGTGGTGAACCTAGAATATCAGATAAGGGGTTTTCATGTTTTGCAGCGGCCACAAATGAAGTGTGTGAAGAGCTTTGTCATCAGTTTACAGCAACTTCAGTAATTGAGCTTTTGTTTCTATTAAACCTAATTCAGAACTTTTCTAATAATAGAGGACCAACGTGCACTTGTTTTGACAAGCTGAAGCACAAATGAAGCTGTATAATTCTCAGTCCAAAATGTATGTTTCACAGATGAGATACACAGCCTGAACAACGCACTAATCCGCAAAGACACATCATCATCAAAGCTAAAAATAAGACTTACATTATCTACCTTTCGATTCAACGATCTTCCTGTTGCATCCTATCAATCAAAGAATAATTGAAAGTTGAGAAAAGAAATAACACAAACACAACTTCACTCTTAGCCTATGTGCTGCTCAACTTTACATGAATCGAAACTACACTCTATATCTGTTAACTAAATTGGAGTGAAACGAGATTAGCTTAAATTGCCTATGGCTGCCCAGACTGGAAACCAAATTTCTCCAAGCGCTTCGCCATAAAAAATTTCCCGCCGTTTAGTTGATACAAGAATCCCTATACGCTCAAACTTTCAGCCTTCCAATAGATATAAATTGTTAAGCCGTTTCTACAAGCTTACATTTGCTATCCTCCATAAGCATTCTTTTCGTAGGGTTGAATCTGCAAATATAGCTTTAACAAATTCTTCCACCTGCAGAAATGAAGAGCTTCTTAGCTCATTGTAGAAGGGTAGAATCACATAAAAACTAGAAAAAGCTTCTTAGCTTATTGTAAAAGGGTAGAATCACATAAAAACTATCTGATGCATTTTTTTGAAAAGAAAAACTACTTTTTGAAAAAAAAAACTATCTGATACGTTTAAGAAAGAAGATTTAGAAGGATTTGATTTGGATGTCACCAGCTTCTGTGGCAAAAGAAAAGAAAAGAAATACAGTTTGCTAGTACCAAAATATGAAGACAAAAAGAAACTGCGAATTTGGTCAAATATGCGGCTTGCAAGTTCCATTTTCAGCTAAATAAGTTCTCAATAGATCTGCTTTATCGCTGACATATGCAGAAAATGACCCCGCGTCCACTACCCTTGAAAACGACGAAAGGGAACAGAAAGTTTGGCATTTAACACAGGTGTTGCAATTTACAAACATAAACTTAGATTCACAAGTAGGAGTGCCCTCTACGGCATGACAAACACCAAAAGGGTCAATTCTGATTTGACTGGAATCGGACTTGACAATTTTTTCTACTCCGACCAATTAAGGAAAATCGGACTGACCCAACATGAAGTCAATAGACTAAAATAAATTGATTGGAATTTGGCTCGGGTATTCAGACCCGACCAGGCTAGTATTCGAGCCCAGACCTTCCCGTTGTCATTACTATTGCCCAACAAAAGAATCTTTGACCTCACTGTATCAATGACCTATTTTACTTTTGACAAATTCTATTCATATTTAAGTCCCTGATAAGCTCAGATATTAATTTACCTCTGAAATGGTAAAACCGAATCTATGAAGTTCCCCACTCTCCCAAGCTGTCGTGATTGATTTTAGAGGCATGTCCAGTAATTCTGAAATCATTGCGGAAAATGAATAACTGGGGTAATTGCATAAACAAATAGGTTAACAATTGACTAACTTAAGCAACAGACAAAAAACTACCTGCAAGCTTGCGGATTTTAGATAAAGATGGTATTAGGTCATTATCAGGGTGTCTCAAATATTCATCTGAGTTTTGCCCATGGATGACAGCAATCAGGGACTCCATCAGAGGAGTTAGGCTTTCCAGCATCAAATTGATCAGTCTTTGCAGCTGGGAATTCATGAAGTGAGGTTAATAAATCCCAAAAAAATTTAACATTTGAAAAATAAAAAATATAACTTTGTTGATTTGACATTACCTTTAAAGTTTCATCAGCTGCCATATCATCTAGGAGGAGTATGTCTCGCAAGATTCTGGAAAAAACTGACTCTAGAACTGTACACATGCTTTTCTTGTAAGTTGAAGGGAGTAAGAGAGGCTCCCAAATGATGCGTACTTTCTCAACAATGAAAATAACCTGATCAACAAAAATTCAGTCCCACTTAACTCTAAAAAAGACAGCAGCAACTGAAATGACAAAGACAAGACTGAAAATTCCACCTGATCTATGCTAAACTTAGCAGACTCATATTGTTGCATTTGATGAGTGTTCTGAAAACCATCAGCACCATCAATTGCCTAACAAAACAGAGATTTGTTATAAACCAATAAGTCCCAACATTTCCTAGCAGTAGTAAGGGACCATATAAGGAATGTCTTTCAATTCTAGTACCTCTTTCAAATTTAAGATCACGATTTCAATCTGTCTCTGTAGAATCTCCTCCGCCATTAAGTGAAACCGCGGAGCCATATCAACAAAAACAGCATTTTCTTTTATTGGGGATGGAAAGTAGGGGCGGTACTACAACATGATTCAAAGACAAAATAGGGTTAGCTTTCCCACCATCAAAATTTGGGATTTTGTATCTCTCAAGAAGGCAGAGTTTGAATTTTTTATTTTGTTGTCTGGGTAATAACAAAGTGGAATTTGCAAGTATACAAATGTCATTGCTAGAACAAATCACAATTCTGTCATCCTAAGAGCAGAGGAAACCACATAGTCCTCAATCATGCCTGCTCAATTACTCGGGTAGATATAAAGAAGATTAAGAATTTTTTTAATGATCATAAAGTATTTGATAATCTATGCATACCTGAAAGGCCAGTCCAAATATCTCTTTAGATAAATAGAGACAGTCATTGTGCATGAGAACAGCAACCTGGTTGATGCCATTAAGCACCTTTTCTAACTTCACAAATCAAATTTAAATATTAGCATCACAAATATGGGCATGCAAAAGCCACAAGCCTCTTAGATCTTTGTACTGAAATTTGTAGAATATTGGTAAAATCAAAGTCAAAAAATAATACATGTGAAGCTCAATAAGAAGATAAAACCAGAACTTATTATGATAGCTCTGAAGAGACATCCTAAAATGCCTGTGGCCAACCTCTATGCCTTCACAGAATGTTGATATTATGCACGCTATAGTTCTGCATTGGATAACTGAACCATAGAGCTACAAGCAACTGACAATCTTCCATGTTTTCTTCTCATACACTTACCTTCACAGGAATAACTGCCTCATAAAGAAGTATAACATCCCTAGCAGCATGATAGAACTGCAGTGCAACTCTTGGAGATGAAAGGCAAACAACCTGCACCAGATTTACAGATCATTGGTCAAGAAGCTATGAGTTGGGTGACATCATGCACTTAAGTTGGCCCTGTTGCCTACCTATTATTAACAATTCAATAATGCAGTGACAGGTTTCTTTGATGCCCTATTAAATACAATAACTGGAAGACAGAAGGTGACAGAAGAGGAGGTGGTGCAACAAAAGAAAGCTAAGGCAGGACATTTCATAACTGATTGAAGAGAGATACGAGTTGATGAATGTTAGCCATATGTTACCTCAATGAGGAAGCATAGACAATGATATAGGTAAATAATAAATTTTAATAAAAAGGAAAACCATGGATTCCTCTAAGCCAAGTCCTTGAACAACACCTATAGCTTCAACTCCTAAGGCACAATTATTTTGATATTTCTATTAACCCAAAAATTGAAATCAGAAACCCAGTGGGATTATGGAAATTTTCTGAAGACTTCTTTTGGGGGTAAAACTGTAATAAACACACAGGCCATACAAAATTGTAGTGCATGCCAGGCAAGGAAAACAAAAGCTTATGAATGATCATGCCCTTCTAATCGATTTAGAGGTTCACTAAACTAGCAAAAATTCAACGAATTTCATAGAGATGAGTTCAACTTTCCCATGTTACTGGTCAACAACCTTTAGTGTCTGATGAATCAATTCCATCAATTGTGAAGCCGTTTCAGATACGACACACCTCTCAGACAGAAAAAGCAAGTTAACAACATACTTGGAGGAATTAACAGAATTTCTGTCTTTTAGTGGCACGGGATCTTTTCTCATATACTCCTGTAAAAACATATCATTACTCAGGAAATAACTTCTTAGATAATCACATAAACAATTTCAGTCATTGAATCACACCTGAGGAATGGAAAAATCACAATGTAAAAGCAAATTTCTAGCTTTTGCCAGGATTTCTGTCTTCTTCCTTGAAGCAAAGTGAACCTCAACATTTTCAGTAAAATTGCTCAACTTCAGGTCCATGTTATCAGCTGATGAGATGAACATCATCTCCTTTATAGAATTTTCAAATTCAGATGTATGCTTGATAATCTTTTGAAAGTCAGCTAGTTTCATGGCATCTTCAGGGACAGCCTAAAGCAAAATAAAGAAGGAAAGCATGCGCAGAAAGAACATTTGAATCAAAATATTTAGCATAAAAAGTTTTAAAATGAATAAATGCATTATAGAAATCAATATTAGTCTAGAAGATTGAAAAACCTGTTTCATTATTCAGCAAGACAACAAAATGAAATGTTCAAACCAATGAACTTGTTTGATTAGTTCCCATGTATGGATATAGCCCTTACTTGACATATACAAATAGATCTGTAATTCTTACAAGCATACATATCAAGAAGTTAGTTCAGCACATCTAAAGATACATTGATGATTTGTTAGGTCAACCCCAGCACAAATATCCATCATCTTTTTTTTTAAAGTTAATCTTTTTTTTTGAAAAGCAAATATTCATCATCTTATGAAACACAAAAAAATGAGAATAATGTCTATAACTCCATCAAATCAGAGGCATTCTTTTACTTGCTTGGCAGTACTATGCAGTTGTATATTACCATTCTAATATTGTCAATAATTGAGGACGATGATAAGCAGTTCAACGATTAATTCAAGCTTCAACTGAAACTAACTAGATGCATATATTTAGTGAAATTAATTAGTATAACTTCTTGTTTAATAAAAAGTCGTAAAGATTTGTAGCTCAAGTTTAAAAAGTCAAGAAAACAGACCTTTGAGAGAAAGTTAGTAATAATAAGCTCGGATAACCTTGGCCATGTCAGTCGTCCAAAACATCGAATCCAAGTACCATTTTCGAAGCATATACCTCTGTAAATAAACTTAATAACCTGAAGAATCCCCGAGTACATGGTGACAGCATCCACTTTTTCCATCTAAACAAACATTAGAGAATGTCAAAAATACAGTTGAAGCATTGCACCTAAAAACAAAACGCAGTTATCAGACACTAAAGACATTATTTTCACTTTTTCTTCCAGTTTCTCTCTCTCAAGTACAACTTTGGGTGCAACACAAGACATTCCTAGGATATCACAATTAGCACGATTACACGCATTACTGCAGCATGATGGCAGCAAAAGGCATTTATCACATTATCTTCTGCAAAGGTCAATAAATCTTTGCCTGCCTATAACACAAATCTGTTTATACAAAGATCACTTCAATTGCAAAAGAAATGACATTTCACAGACAAAACCATGTCAAATCTCTAGGCCTGTGCAACTTTTCAAATTATATTCCTTACTCTTTGGTTTTACTTCATACACAAGCGAGTGTGTAACAATCCATGTTCAAATGGGCTCAACAACCCTATTTTAAACTTTAAAAATCACATGCTTGAAAATAATTAGCTATGAGTTGATTGCTAGTCATATTTTATAGACTTATAAACTATCCTATCTCTTCCCAATCCACCAATGTAATGATGGAGATCAAGCATCACAAGTGGCTTCAGGCAGGACAGAAGGATTGGGACGTGGACGTGTTGGAGAGCTTGGGCAGAAAGAAGAAACACTTAAACAAGCTCAACAAAGTGATATTAGGGAAAAAGATCCATTGGAGAATCTTGGAGGTCCAATGACAAGGTTGCGGGCTAAGCGTGCTAAAGAGGCTCTTAACAATTTGATGGTGGATCTATATACAAGAGAAGAAGTTAAAACACTTGGGAACACGTCACTAAGGTTTATAATGATGACTCAAGGCTTGGAGCAATGTGTTGGACTTGTCGAAGAAGGCTGGACCTGATGCACAACTGGAAACATCTCATTTGTTACAATTAGGCTGTTTTGAGCATCTTGCTTGGGCATCTCATTTTATTTATTTAGAACTTCTAGTTATGCTATTTAGGACTTAAATAAGTGGATTCTAGCCTTAAATAAGCCTAGTTACATTTTTGGGTTTGTTTGAGCCTAATCAGCTTGTTTTAAGCTTATTTGTTAGGAAGTTCATTCTTTTAGACTAGAATGGGCCAAAACCCAATTCCTACCCTTATGAAAGTCGTCAAAGTCATTAGGATTAGTATAAATACTCTTTATTTCGTGTATTGTAGGCAGACTTCATTCATTAAATATTCAGAAAACAAATTGAGTGTTCTTTTGCATTACTTTAGAGAAATCCTTCCTTGATGTTCTTTAAAGACTTAGTTTTCATTCAAGCAAGGCCTTGTGAAGATCAAACCCATTCGTTATCAGCCCAATCCTTTCCTAAATTCTGTGGGTGTGGTGGAAATACCTTCTGAGTTGTTTAACATTCCTCAGATCCTAGATTCGAGATTTGTGCTTCATCCAATCTGAGGTGAAGAGCTTATCACGCAAGATATCATAATCTCTCTATAAATTCTTTATGTCCTCATCATGGTCCAAATCTACAATCCAAATCCACATCCAAAATCTTCCATCTTTCCTCCTTTTACTAAAAGTATGCTAGGAGCCACTCCTTAGTCATGATCCTTGTTATTGCACCACTCATGATCCTTGTTATCACACCATTCCTAGTACTTGTCATCTGCAAGTATCATAAGCCCACCACTTTGACTTAACTTATCCCCATACCAACATGGTACTCGTAGAGGTCAGTTCTGATATAATCTGTAACGGTCCATATTCAAACTGACCTAACAACGGTGCATTTCAGATATTATAAAAGCCCATGCCCAAAAATAACTGTAAAAGCTTATTAGTAGTCATTTCTGCAGGCATATATACTATCATTTTTCCTCATTCCTATCTGATGTGGGAATTTGATTATCTGATATAGGAATTTAACGCCCAGTTCATGTGGGATGCCACAGTAAAATCTTAGCAATAAAAAACCAAAACAAAAATCTTTGGTGATAGAAGAAGCACTCTTTACCTTATGATCATGTGATGGTAATATGTTCAGTACTGCCATCTTCAATTCTTCTGATACGTTTTCCGCATCTTCTACAAATGATATAAGTGATCCACAATTTACCGCAGGAGTGAAGACAAACTTGATCATTTGATCAGCCACTTTAGCAAATCCATAATCTAAAATTCCAACCACCTAGTGAAATAAACACTTACAGATGTGTTAAAATTTTGCAACTTGAAGATTTATACTCCATTGAAAACTTAGTTGATTTAAATTCCAGTACTGAGACGAAAATAAGATACTCAAGGAACATTTTGAAACAGTTTTCTGGGGAACAAAAGTAAGTTCTTGTGTTTTGAACTGCTTTTCTCATGATAGCAAAGGTCTCTCAACAGATACAAAACACTGGAGGATTATTTCATGAATACACACATAGAAAGAAGATAATCTTACTAAAAAATGTACTCACTTCCATGGCTTCCAATATTGTGCGAAGGTCAACCCCAGAAATTTGGTCGACACTCAACTGATACTTGACTTCAACTGTACCAGAATCAGGATCAAATCGCACACCATTTTCCATGAACCTCACAAGCACCTCTTGAATCTACAAACCCAAATCCAATTCCTCTAAAATGAAAATCACCAATATTTTTCAATCAGAATACAACAAAATTATAAAAACTATAGCAAACTTCTGAGTAATTGATTCATTCATGCACTCGATACTACTGAATGGCTAATTTAATTTTAATTGCCAATTTGGAAAATATTTTCTTCCGTTTACCCTCAAAATTTATCAGCAACCAAACAGTGCCTTATGATAACTAGTCAGCAAAGTAAGTTGAAGAGAAAGAGAGAAAGCCACCTCCTCAAAGCAGTCGAGCCATTCCTTCCTCAGCATACCAAAGACTACGGGCTCTCTTGCATCCTCCTCATCGTCATCAATCCTCAACGCCTTCTTCAAATCCCTAACTTCTTCAGCAGCAATTCTCAGACGCCCATTCTTAACCGCATCTCGCACTCCTCGAAGCCTGTGGATAATTCCCACAATTTCCCCCAACAATCCGAGCAATTCCCTCTTTACTTTCGCCTCCCTCATTTTCCCACTCATCTCAGACACGATCTCCCGAATCTCAACATCAATGGGAGCGTCGGAAACGGAGAGAAGAAGATCCGAAAGGGTGCTGTCCAGCCCGTTGGCCTGAGAAACGGCGTCGTTGCAGAGAGAGAAGAGGGAGGAGAAATCAGAGCGGTGAGAGAGGAGGTAGTTTCGGACCTTGGATTTGATATGGAGGGAGTGGGACTCAAGGCGGGTGATAAGGAGGCGGAGATCGGGGGCTGAGAGCGGGGAGGTTGGGTCGGAGATGTCGCTAGTGGAGAGAAGGTCTGGGAGGTTAATGGAGTCGAAAAGAGCATCCATGGTTGGATCGAGCGAAACGAAGAGACAAGGTGATCGGTAATTCTCTGGAGACCTCTTCTTGCAGCAAATGAAGAGAAACTTGTGAAGTTTCACAGCACGCTAGACGGAGAGGCTTAAGATCAAGATGGCATATTTCAGCCTTTTTTGTAATTGTTCATCAATAACGTTTACTGTTGAACATCTTAAGTCATTTGTATTTAAGTTGGTTCTGCCTGATTCTGACGGAACTGAACGTTGCCGTTTGGATCTATGAGTTGACTGTTTTCTGTAGTGACTTCGACGTTGAGATCCCTGCAAAATAAAGAAGGCACGTCGGGGGTTATGTCCCGATTAGCCCCTCCGACGCTCAAGTCAGTCTTTTGGTGAAGGTGAGGCTG
>JANVCL010000009.1:4217898-4234048 GCA_026546855.1 Erythroxylum incrassatum
TGTGTTTCAATTTGAGTGAACCGTTTGGTTGCTTCATTTTTATTTTGCTTCCGATTTAGTTTGCTTCGAAATCCGTTCCTTCGATTTTCGTTTCCGCATTTATTATCTGATCTTTCCGATCCGTGCGTTTTGATTCGATGCTTCTGCTTTGGTGTTCGATTCGTGTTTGGTTCGCTTTTTGTTATCCATTTTTCGTAGCGTTTTTTCGATTGGGGTCCAGTTCCGAGATCGGGTCCCAACAATGGATCTTATAATTAAGAGTTAAAGAAAGAAAAGAAGCCTTAGGAGGTGTACCAGAGTCAGATGGTGGAATCTGAAAGGGAATATAGTGGAACAACATAAGGATAGAGTAATATATAGAGAATAATGGAAATTGGAAGGAGATGCTAACTAAATGTGGGAGAGAGTGGAAACTCTTTTAAGAAATACAAGTAAAGAGATATAGGGTGTTTCTAAAGGGATTAGGGTAATAAGATGGAGTATTGATGGTGGAATGAAGATGTATAAGAAAAGGTTAAGATCAAGAAGAGTGTTTATTAAGTTTTATTGGATAACACCACAGAGATAAAAGAGAGTAGTTAATAGAGAAAGTTATAAACTGGCAAAGAAAGAGGTGAAGAAGATAATCTCAAAAGCTAAAAGTAGAGCTTATGAAAAATTATACCAATAATTAGAAATTAATGATGGAGAAAAGGATATATTTAAGTTGGTGAGAGCTAGGGAATAAAAAGCAAAAGACTTAGAACAAGTTTATTGTATAAAAATGAAGCAAGGCAGGTGCTTATGGATGAAAATGACATCAAGTAAAGATGGTAGAGATACTTTTATAGCATTTTTAATAAAGTCATAAAGGACAACATCTCTTTAGGTGATTTTGGCATGTTTAAGAGGTATCGTTATTTTACTTGTTGTCGGCAGATTACAAGGGAGGAAATCAAAAGAGCTTTGAGGGAGAAGAAGAGTAGAAGGGTAATAGGGCCTAATGAGATACTTACAAAAGGTGTGGAAGAGCCTAGGCGAAGAGGGTATTACTTGGCTAGCCAAGCTTTTTAATATGATCCTTAAGTTTTTCAAAATGTTGTATAAGTGAAGATTTAGTATGCTAATTCCTCCATACAAGAACAAAGGGACATCCAAAGTTGTATCAACTATAGAGGTATCTAACTACTTAGTCACACCATGAAGTTACGGGAAAAGATGATTGAGAAAAGAGTGAGAAGGGTTGCACCTATCTCAAAGAACCAGTTTGTCTTCATGCCTTCATGTTATACCATAGAAAGAGCGTTTTACATATCTAGGATCTATCAAAGCAATGGAGAGACAGATGAAGACATAGTTCATCGTATTAGATCAGAGTGGCTTAAATGAGAAGTGTATTAAAAGTTTTATATGACAAGAAGATATCACTTAAGCTCGAAGATAAATTCTATTGTTTATTGATTAGAGCAGCCATGTTCTATGAGGCAGAGTGTTGATCCATCAAACAAGTGCATTGTCATATGTTAATAATGGCAGAGATGAGGATGTTCTGCTGGATGTGCAATTTTACTAAAAAAGAAAAGGTCAGGAATATAATGGTAAGACAAACTAAAGGTGGCTGATATTAATGAAAAATTAAAAGAGACAAGACTTAGATAGTTCAGACATATTAAGAGGAGATACCCTAACGTTCCAATAAGAATATGTGAGAAAATTGTACTTAAAGACTGTAAGAGAAAAACTAGGAAGAATTAGGGTTAGGTGATTAAGAATGATATAATTTCGCTAGAACTTCTGAGGACAAGACTTTTAATAGAAAGCTTTGACATACTATGATCCATGTGAAGTATCTCATATAGAAATTATTTCTCTTTCTCATAGATCTTTTAAATATTTTCTTTCGAATCTTATATCCTGTATTTAGCCTAAATATTTAATATGTAGTACTTCCTTCTTAGTTACTTAACTTAAACATTTCCTTATTTAGCTTAAATATTTTATTATAATGACTTATTTGATTGATTTATTTATTTGTCTCTTTTCTTGATTGTATATTTATTTAACTATTTTATCTTTAATTTTTATTTTTAATTATTATTATTTTAATATGTTTATGTATATATATATTCATGTTGGTTTATAAAAACAACCTTTCTACTGATTAGAGGTAAGACTATGTATTTCTAAATTTTCTTATACCCTACGTTTTAGTGGGTTTTTCACTTAGATGTTATTGTTGTTAGTAGAAAGAAAAAAAGAAGATAGGGATTGTTTTGATAATATATTTTATTAATGTCATATGGATCCCCAAAGTATAAGAAGTAGAGCATAAGGAAGTAGAAAATAGGGATTGTTTTTATATATATTTAATTAATGTTATTTGGACTCCACAATAACACTGGTAAGATCCATTACAAAATACAAAATAAAAAATAAAAAATAAAAAATAAAAAGTCAATAATTCTTTTGAGGGAATAATAATAAAAAGTCAATAATTAACTGCTAGAATTTTATGTTTGATGTTTCAGTGCAATTTACCTTTGGCCAAACTAATGTACTTTTTGTTTTTTTGTAACAATGTCGCACAAAACAAAAAAAATATCACACCATATTACCGTATGATGATTAAGTTTCTAACTTACTGAAATTCAGTTACAACGATAAAGAACAAAAGGAGGTGACGGCGTTGCTTGGTCACCAATCGCCATGGATTGACGCTGAAAAGAAGAGAAACGAAGAGCCAAGAAGCAAACCCCATTTCACGGTTTTCACCTACTTCCAAAAGTTCCAACTTTGCTACGTTTCGTTGTCTCTCCCTCTCTGGGCCTCTGCAAAAGGAAGAAAATCCTTCAATCCTGAATTTTGCAGGCCCAGTTCCCAGAGATGGCACCGATTCTTCTCCTTTTCTTTCTATCTTCTCTTCTTATTCCTTCTGGTACCGAAAGCCTCCAACCTACGCCGTACCTAATACAACTTCAGCAAAGACAGCATCAGAAGTAAAAACAACAAGCATTTACTTCTATTTTCATATCCCAAAATGGCATTGACTTTCTCAAGAATTACCTTGTCAGCAAGGCCATTTCTTCAATCGTACCACTCAAGTTGCCCATCATTGAGAGAACTGCCAAAATCCCTTTTTTGGGTAGTGTTCGTATGGTGCTTTCCAACATCACTATTGACAATATCGACGTTCCTTCGTCGTTTGTCAAGGTTGGAGACACCGGTGTTGCTGTTATTTCATCTGGGACTACTTGCAATTTGACCATGAATTGGTTTTATGAGTATAGTACTTGGGTCCTGCCTGTGGATATCAGCGATAGCGGCCATGCTTCGGTTCAGGTATAAACTCGTGCCCAGGATTGCTATTCAACGGTTATTCAAGGTGGACGTGGAATTGTTATTGTCCTATGAAAAGTTTAATCC
This sequence comes from Erythroxylum incrassatum, assembly GCA_026546855.1. Classification (NCBI taxonomy): domain Eukaryota; kingdom Viridiplantae; phylum Streptophyta; class Magnoliopsida; order Malpighiales; family Erythroxylaceae; genus Erythroxylum; species Erythroxylum incrassatum. The sequence continues at coordinate 4,221,301 of JANVCL010000009.1, forward strand.
ATCTTGATTTTTCAGTATCAGTTTCCGGTATGTCATGTAATGGGTGGTTACTTATGCTGATTAAATGCAATTCAAGTGTAATACCTCTTACTTGTGTCTCCTCTGCTCTTATCTGCTTATATTCTGTGCCTTTAACAAAAAGAAATTGATGAGTGCTGCTTCTGGCAAGGTTGAAGGCATGGAGCTTGGACTTACAGTTGGCTTGCAGAACCAGGAAGGATCCCTAAAGCTGTCACTAATGGACTGTGGTTGTTATGTTAGAGATATCTTTATTAATTTGGAGGGAGGAACATCTTGGCTCTATCAAGGGTATCTATCCTTAACGTGGAGCTGCCATTTGATCAACAAGCATTGTGCATCACTGTTACATTTTGCTTCACGAGTGGCAATGTTTTTCCACTTCACCTGCCCGAAACTTTCCATATTTAAATCTTTAGTGAAGTCCAATTCATTATGCTTTATAACACCTAAAGTTAATTAACCTTTGCGTTTACGACAATTGTGCTTCGCTGATTCCATCCACTGAAACTTAATTTTATTTATCTACTTTAAAAATTGAAATTAAATTTATTCATTCTGGTTTAATGTTTTTTGACCTGCACTGTTGTTGTTGTTGTTTATCGAGTCCTCTTTCTGAATTATAGAGTTTCTTTTTAACAATTTGCAGTCAGGGCTATCTTTGAAATTCACAATTCCTTGGTTATAATGAGATCCACAAGTTATCAACCTGGAAATTGGTAGTAACTGTTGAAGATTGGGGTCAAGATAATTATTGGTGCATATTAACTTCGATAGATTGTACTAATGTTGGCTAAAGAGATTTGGAATATGTACCTTTTGCTTCAAGGCCAAGAAAATTGAATTGTTGTAAGCTCAGTCTGCCATGGAATAAATCTTTGCAACGTGACTAAAACATCAGTTAATGCATCTCATTCAATCAGGAATATGCGACCCATTTGTGGTCTGTAAATGGGACCTTTATAGTAGGGGATGGACTAGACTTGATATTAATGGTATCCCTGGTCATGACTGCTTATGGGAACAAGATGCCCCACCCCTATGTCCTGCCTTATAAGCTATTACTGATTTACTATTATAAGAAAAGCACACTGCATTGGTGGATAGATGTGCAATCTATGTAATATTAAATGTAATGAGCAACTACGGGAATACTAATTTGAGAAATGGCCCACATTTCTTAAGAAAATTCCTGGGGTTGTAGGATAATGTTCCCCAAAACAAATTCATTTTCTCTTTGATTAATTTCCTTGTCTATGAATCTATTTTCATATTGTTACTTATTGCTATGCTTCAGGATGATAGATGCGTTTGAAGATCAAATAAGGTCTACAGTAGAAAATACTATCACCAAGAAACTTGGAGAAGGGATCCTAAAGCTTGACTCCTTTATGCAAGCTCTGCCTAAGGAAATTCCAGTGGATGATTATGCTTCTATAAATGTCACTTTTGTGAATGATCCATCCCTGAGTAACTATTCCATTGCTTTTGACATCAATGGCTTATTTGCTGCCAGGAAAAAGGATCCAATCTCCATTTACTACCATCAAAGTTTGCAACCTCCCATTTCCTGCATTGATTCATCTAAAATGCTAGGAATTTCACTAGATCAAGCTGTTTTTGAGTCTGCTTCGTCCTTGTATTATGATGTAAGTTGATGAACTTAGCTTAGCTATGATTTTTGCACTTACTAGCTGGACTTCACAGATTGAAAATCTATGATGAATCCTTGTTCAGATTTTTTTTTCCCCTTTACTGTAAATTTTATATTTTCTTACTTGGGAGAACTGTGGTCTACAGGATAAATGATTATAGTTTCAACCAATATCATCTGATAAAACCAGACTATCCTCTCTTTTCTTGTGAGTGCATTTGTTGGCTTTCTGCAGCCTAAAATACTAAGAAGCTTCATAATATTTGTGTGAAAGTCCAACTTCGAACTTCACAGACGCATGCTACTGGGATTCTTCGAAATCAAGTTTTGAAATACTAAAATAGAGAATTTCTTCAAGTTCTTGGTTTCTTAGAATTATCTGTGTTGATCCTTTTTTATGTTAGGCAAACTTTATGCAATGGATCGTGGATAAAATACCGGATCAGTCTCTCTTAAACACTGCTGGATGGAGGTTTTTTATTCCCCAACTGTACAAGAAATATCCAAACGATGACATGAACCTGAATGTCTCTTTATCTTCTCCTCCGGTGATAAAGATCCTAGAGCATGGCATTGATGCCACTGTATATGCAAACTTGATACTTGATGTTTTGCAAGAGGACCAAGTGATACCAGTTGCATGCATTTCATTGGTAAGTTTGTTGATAAAATTGCATTTTTTTTTCAGTCCTGTGTATCCAGCAACTTCCTTTTTCTTTTTCATTTCTTTGTCAAAATTTCTGCATGTGATTTAGCATCACTGAACTTATAGATGTGCTTGCTTATTCCTTTGCTTGATCTGTCAGAACAAGTGTCTTCTTTTGGAATTTTCAGTTGATAATCTGATAACGTTTTTGAGGTTTTTGTTTTCACTATAAATATTTGAGGAGGGCTAGTTGTGGTACTTTTCAGACTGCAGCTCTAGAAACTTTTGTTTTTCGGTCTGTTTTCTTTTCTCTGGCAAATGCTTTATTCTGCTGACTGCATCTCAAGCTAGCCATGAGGGAATACATATGATTGGACTGTTGCCATTAAAACATTCTGCCTATAATAACTATGTCTGAGTAATAGATTTTTTTCAATAAGTTGATCCAATTCAATGAACATATAACTGTGGCAAGAATAGCTGAAGTTGCTGTACTGTAGTTATGTAGTATGACTTCACTGGCTAATTGCGTGCTGGATGTTTTAGCCTCTGGAATCAAGTGTTATTTTGTGATAAGATGGAAACAAGTTTTGTGCTTTCCTGTGAAGAAAATGTAGCAGCTGGCTCTGTTTCTAGGTTCTTACGCCATTTATCTGTTTAGTTATTCATTCATCATGAAGGTCACATCTTGCCTTATTTATCAGTTCTGGGTTCTCCCAAATACCCTCTGCAGGTTTCATTCTCCTTTCACTTTTCTTTTTCTGATCAACTCGGAGTGAGAGAATAAAGGGTAACCTTAAATCTCCTGTAGAACAGTCACCCTTATATCGTAATGTTTGTAGAATATAAACATTCAGAAAAGGACCCTGACAGAGGATAGTTCCAAAGCAGCAAATGTTCTTGTATTTATTTTTCTTCTATTGATGCTTTTTATAAACTTATCTTACTGTTACCATAGCCAATGAGTTGCAATCATTGCTTTACCTGTGACTCATTTGCAGTAGGATTATCAGCAAGATTCATGCTTTGCTTTGTGTTCCCAATCCCAGGTGATGGGTATGTCAGGTTCTGTTAAAATATCGGGAAACAAATTTGGCGGCAACGTACAATTAAATGACTTCTCATTGTCTTTGAAGTGGAGCAATATTGGCAGGCTTCGGTTATATCTGATTCAGGCACTTCTTGGCTAAGCTCTTTTTCATTACTTCCCCAAATTAAGTACATGTTTAATGATTACATGTCTTTTCTCATCTTGCAGCCAGTCTTGTGGACAATTATCCAAACTGTTTTCATGCCATACGTAAATGCACACCTGGGTCAGGGTTTCCCTTTGCCCATCGTTCAAGGTTTCACTCTTCAAAATGCTGAAAGTGTCTTCTCTAGTTCAACAATTACGATTTGCGGGGATGTAAAAGTTACTGCCTGAATTTAATCAATCTCTGTTCTGGATCTACCACTCTTATTGAAATAGATGCCTGCCTTTTGTACAGGGCTGTTTGACATGCCCCAGGTGCAGCGGAAAATAAAAATTTTACAGATTACGAGCAGATCCTGATAATTGAATAAATGTAAATAAAATATAAAACGATTTAGAAATTGTAACTTGTTCATTTTTTCGTTGAAAAATCTTTAAAACTTTTCCGATTGATCAATTACGAGCTATTCAAGTGTCTAGATTCTGATGATATTCACAGAACAATTTTTAAACTGAGTTGAGGGAAAGAAGACAAAAGTGATAGTTTCTAAAAAGTTCTTCCCTTTAAATAGAAAAAATCATAAGAGTCTTTTATTAAAATTAAATATCTTTCAAAATCAAATTATAATTAATTTAAATTTTGATCCTCAAAGTTTCTCAAATTTTATAATTAAGTTTAACTTAATTAAATTGATTTTCTTTCACAAATTGCTCTTTGATGTGTGACCTATTAGGTTCTTAATAAATTAATAATGATTATAAATTCTAATTCTAATTCACAATTAGAATTAGATAAATTAAAACTTCTTTTAATTTATTTTTGATTCTTCAATTAAACAATTTATAATCATAAATCATGATTGACGTCTAATAACATGTCATGATTACCTAAGTATCAGGAATATCAAAGTGATTAACTTAACCTATCAATGCATGGCTATAATGTATAATTTAATCCTTTCTTCATTCAATATTCTAATTAGATGTAGTATGGATACAGTGCCTACTTTTATCATCTAATCATTTTCGTTCTTGCTAATTAATAATTAATTTATAATTGAAATTTGAAAATACCTTTTCAATTATCAATTTACTATAGCTAGAGAATTTCATAAATCATTATTAATCAATAATAATAGAGTATTCTCTTTAATTACTTTAAAGTGGGGAATCCTATGTTGACTTACTCAACTATCTACATATGGTTCATACTGTATCTAATTACTACCGACTGAATTATCCTAAGACGATTCATAAGTAACATCAAAATATAGTAATTTTCACACTAGATACCTTGGTAATCTCAAGTTTGAGGATTAATTATACAACCATTATTATGAGATAATCCATACACACATAAGTAATATTCTATTCGGAATTCTTATAATCGGATCAATTCAGTGACTTATTCTCTAATAATCACCCACACATTAATTTAAGTATCTCTATACTTTAATTTATGAGAATAATTACTTTCTTCGTAAGAAATAAACATAATGTTTGCTAATTTTACCGTTTCAACAATATCCAGTCTTAATGAAACTACAATTAGGAACATTTAGGAATAACACATAAGTATAAATTAAAGCTCATAATTATGATCTCATCATAATTTCAATTACACAGTAATTATTTCAAGAATTTTATTAAAAGTATTAAAACATAAAATTTTAATTAAATTAATACATAAAGATAAATAAAGTCTTTTCATTAATTCAAAATAATGTCATTCATTAATTCAACATCCAATTGATTGACTGCAAGTACATAAACTAACATATTCTCCATCTTTCCTGTACAATCTACATCAACCGACTATTGAATGCATCTAGCTTTCTATATATATTGTCAAACCCAAAATTCATCAATCCAGTGTTCTTTTCTGAATTAATAAAATTGCATGTAATCTGGTCCTGCTCCTTTTCTTTTTCTTCTTTTTCAGTAAGTGAAACGAAAAGGGAGTAATAACAACATCGACGACACGAGATGATTTCAAAAACCCAAGGGAAGGGATGGGACGTGACGCTTGGTCTTTGCATTCTGAGCTCCATTCAAACAAGTTAACTCAGTTCTTTAGAAACAGAAATGGAGTAGTAGCTACTGAAGGATAACAAGAATTCACAGGGGATATGCTGCACTTGATAAGTTTATTGGTTATTCTATCTTGTTACTTTGATATTTCAGGAGAACGGAAGGGAAATATCAAGTGGGAGAATTATTACTTCAGCAAATGGCTACCAATTAGGATCATCGCATGGCATGATAGGAAGGCACTGAATATGATGATATTACTTCTTAAGCCCTTACAAAGTACAAGTTTGAAATAACATAACTAAATAGATGTATTTGAATAAATATTTTATATTATAATGAATATGTACGAATACATAATAAAAATTTTCTTAAACAACTAAAAATATAAATTTATGATGAAACCATAAATTATTAGTTCATGATAAAATTCATATAATGCAAACATTAAGAAACTCATTATAAAAAAATATTAATTTTTTTAATAAAATGTGAACATTAATAAACACATGAGATTATTACTATTGTCTAATTTAAATAATTTAAATTATATATTAAAATATTATCTCTTTTTACAAGTAAGCATATTTTAACCATGGATATCATTATCTCCACTAAATTATATCTCTATAAGAAAAAAAAGACTAAAATAAAAAGGGAAGTTAATAACTTCTATTAAGTTTGATTAGCATTACTATTTTCATATTTTTATTATAAATTTTAAAAAATTTACTAAAGTTAATTGTCAGTATGAAACAAAATATTAAATTAATATTTTATATAGATGGGATATATCCATTATATAATAATTTAATTATCAAAATTAAATAAACATAAGGAGAACTTATTAGCTAAAGGTAATTATCCAACTAAAATTTATCTTATATTTAGTATTATATTTTTTGAACTAATTATTGATATTTACTGCTTATCTTAGACTTTATTCCATTGAAAAGAACCCTAGATCTTATGTATCAATGGGATTCATATTGGGTATTGTTGTTGTTGTTATTCCATTGAAAAGAAATTAAAAGTTTTATAAATATAACATACTATACTTGACAAACATTTTAATAAACCCTACAAGAAGAGTTAAAATTTAGAATATTAACAAAATTGTATACACGATAACATGTAAGTAGCATCAGAAATTTTTTTAAAGAGTTAAAAATTACATTAAAAATTTGTTTACATGCACATGGGTGACTAATCGAAAAGGTTTTAACACAATTTTCATATAAAGCATGATTATTTGGGCATAGATTTGGAGTTGTGGGGCCATGCCTTGTTTCTTATTACTTTTACTAAATGATCCAATCTCTTCAGCTTCATTCGATATATCTAAATGGGGAATGGACTTTCATTATCTTTAAATCAAATGGTTTTTTAAACTTGGTCGACCTATACAGTGATTGACTTAACCATATTTTAAACTAGTTTTACATTTGTAACAACTACTGCAATTAATTATTGTGCAAGGGGGAGAATGTTAGATATTTTCCTATGGGGGGACAACAATCAAATACTTTTTAACGATTATAATAAATTATTGGTTAAGTTAATCAAATTTGATCCAGATAAAGATAATAAAATAGCCCAATAAAGGATTCAGGTTAGTGGTTGAAGACCAATGAGAAAAATGGATCTCAATTAATGTGAATTTGTGATAGGGAAGTCCGATATGGATGACATATATAGAAGGTTAAGGTCTCCTATAACAGCTTAAGTAAATCATGAACGTATGGATACTAACCCATTTAGAGGTTCACATATTAAGAAAGCCACAGAAAGACGTTAACCATATCTCGGTGAGTAACTCTCGTGAAGGTGTCAGTGGAATAACGCTCATTCTGGCTTCAAAAGGCTCGTTTAAACTAATAGAACTGAAATTAGGTATTTTTTGCATTTCTTCATTTTTTTCCTTGCCACGTTCAATTCGGAATGCGTAACTAAGGCTCGTGTTATGCATCATAAGGAGGAGTTTGTATTGTAAATTTGTAATATTTCTATGGTTTGATCCTACATGCTTCAACCTGTTTTCATTTATACTTCTAAGTAATAATTAAAACGATTGGTTCCAAGAAATATTACTGTGAATGATGCATTTAATGAATGTAGGAATGCACAGCTGGATCAAGCTATGTTTTATCCTTGCATCTGAATTTAAATATGAAGGATCATATTAAATGGAGAAGGACCAATGATGCAATCATCACTAACACATCATGTAAGGGGAGTTTGTATCGTAAATTTGTAATATTTCTATGGTTGGATCCTCCATGCTTCAATCTGTTTTCATTTCTTCTTTTAGGTAATAATTAAAAAGATTGATTCCAAGAAATATTACTGTGAATAATGCACTTAATGAATGTAGGAATGCACAGTTGGATCAAGCCATGCTTAATCCTTACAGCTGAATCTAAATATGAAGGACCATATTAATTAGAGAGGGACCAGTGATGCAATCATCACTAACACACTATGTAAGGGGAGTTTGTATCATAAATGTGTAATATTTCTATGGTTAGATCCTCCATGCTTCAACCTATTTTCATTTCCTCTTTTAGGTAATTCTATTACTCCTTATATGTTGATTTTTGTTATGTCGTTATCTCTCTATTAACTATGATGATATGCTGGTAATCTCCAATTTTTTATAGTGTTTAGATCACATTTTGCATGCAGATTATATACCATAATATGTTCTCCAATCACGTTGATTGTTTTGATTGCCATTATGTTCTTATTAATAGCTTAATAGCTTCCTACATGAAGTGTTAGTGATGGTTCCATCATTGGTCGCTCTCTATTTAATATGATCCTTCATATTTAGATTCAGCTACAAGGATTAAGCATGGCTTAATCTAGCTGTGCATTCCTATATTCATTAAGTGCATCATTCACAATAGTATTTCTTGGAATCGAGCTTTTAATTATTTCAACTCCTAAACTTCATCTAGGTGTCCCATATTTGACCAAAATTCATACCAAAATGATGTTGATTTTCCATCCCTCTCTTGAAATATGAAATCCTTCCTATATTTGTAATTGATTTTTAAGAGGTGGTACTTAGTCTAGGAAAATTCAAGTTTGGGATTTAACATCCAAAAATCCTATTCTTTTATGTAAAATGTATGAATCCATTGAACCCATAAAGATTTTTTGTCCTTTTAGATCCTCAACACTCTTTTCAACATTAGTTTTTGGTTCATCAACCTAATATAATGAATTCCAAAGCCTTTTTCCTTCTTATTCTTACATATTTTAAACTATTTTACCTTTGCATTTTTCTTGCCCTTATCACTACCCTTCCTTAGAAAACTTTTCATCATTACTTTAATATTCTTAGTGATGCTTGTAGGAAGCCAGATGTGAGAACTTTAGTATATATGTAGATTATTAAATATGGATTTGATGAGACCCTGATACCTAAAGATAAGCATTGTGAACTCTAGCAAGCAATTATAAGCTTCAATTTCTCTATTAGAGGTTTCAGAACAGTGTAGGAAGGTTTCTTAGTAGCAATAGGGACTCCTAAATAGGTAATTGGAAGCTTGGTAGCCTTTATGCCTGATTTCTTCCAACTACCTAAGTTATATATCCTGTAATGGTTAATAGGATGAGTGTCTTTTCTACTTATTAATGGCAAGTCTAGAAATAGAATGGAATAGGTCTAGAACAGTTATAAGCAAGCTTAAGGAGTTAGGGTTTACCTTGGAGAATATGATTAGGTCACCTGTGAATGAGAGATATGTAAATTTCACTCCTTTGCTTTTGAAGTGATACTTGAATTGGCTGTCCCTACAGTTCATTCCTTTAACTAGCCTCACCATTATCTCAATAACTAGGGTGATAAAGGGCCTCTTTGTTCGAGACCTTTAACTCCTTTAATTAGCTTGGATGGTTCCCCATTGATGAGTACTCTATAGGATAAAATTGAGTAGCACTGCATGATCTAATGAAAGAATTAAGTGGGAAAGTTTAGAGCTGCAAAATGTTATTTAAGAAATTCCAATCCATTAAGTTAGAAGTCTTTTGGAAATCTATTGTCAATGCATAATTTGTTGGGAGGTTTTCCTTGAGTAATTCTTCAACAAATCTTAGGCTAACAAAATATTGTCCTCTATGGGTCTCCTTTGGATATAAGCACCTTGGGATGAGTCTATAATGTTGCATAACACAAGTTTTAGCCTTTCAACTAGAATTTTAGCTACAAATTTATACATGAAGTTACAACAAGATATATCTTTATACTATTTGATGAGGTTAAAGGCATGTATCTTTGGTATAAGAGTGATGCATGTTTTATCGATTTCCTTTAGCAATTTTCCTTTTTGGAAGAACTCTTGTGCTGCATTTGTTACTAGATCCCTTATGTGATTCTAAGTTTTCTATAAAAAATCCCATTGTATCCATCTAGCCCTAGTGCTTTATGTGGATTCATGGTAAATAATGTTTTTTTCTACATCAACTACCTCAATAGGATTGAGTAGGGATTCCATCAAGTGAACAGGCAACTGCTCTCCTATGATTTATTGAATGATGTTTACTGTGGAGGTAATTACAACCCTTATTCCTATTGAATTAGAGAAGAACCTGATTACTTCTTCTTATATTCCTTCTTTAAAAGTTATAATTTCCCATTTTCTTTTTGCAAGAATCATATCTTATTGTTATTCCTCCTTATTTGGATAGATTTATGAAAGAATTGGGTATTCCTCTCTCCCTAGTTTATCCAAAGAACTCTGGATCTCTATTTGAGGAGTGGCAGCTTAATTTTTGGCATCTAGTTATAGAAATTTAGGGCCAATGTTTCCTTCTCCTATAGTTCCTTGTAACTTGGATCTTTATACAATAATTCTTACACTTTCTCAAGCTTTTCCTTAGCTTAATCCACTATTTTTTAAGACTACAAGGTCATTATAGAGTTAATCATTTTCAATTCATTCTTTATAGCCTGTAGCTTCCTCATCACCAGGTATTCCTTTTGCTTTCTTTCAATGTGCATTGAAGTCCTCTAATCACTGCCTCCTGAAGCCCATTAGCTAGTAATAAATGGTTATTGAATATGAATGAAGGTCTTCTATTTTAGGTATCCATTACTTTCTGAATTAGGCCTGAAGTGTGGTTAAATTAAATTTGATTATTGAATTATGCCTTACTTTCTAGAAATTTCTCCAACCGTGAATCATTTACCAGAACCCGATCTAGCTTCTTCCTTATGAAGTATCTTCCTTCCTGCTTATTAATCCAAGTGTAGAAATATCCTTCCATTATTAAGTCTATCATCAACACATTGTTGTTGCATTCAACTGTGTGATTCCTCATGTTTACATTCCCTTGTGCCTCTATTAATTTAACATCTTGTTACTCATGTTAAGGCTAGAATTGTGTATTATAAGAAATTATTAAGAAATTAGAAAGTACAATTCATGCTTATGTTAAATATGACATGCACATTTTTGCACATTAATATGATTATACATGCATTCATGACATTTTCCGGGTATAATTGAGCTATTAATGCGATTCAAAAGTGATTTGGCAACTTTGGTCTATTTAGAATATTTCAAAATTTTTGGTGAATTTTTAGAAAAATATTGAAATTTGGACCAATCCTAGTGAGACACGTGGACTGATCATTTAGTGACAAATGACCTACATGCAAAGGTGACATATGGCAGTATGGAATAGTGACACATGTAGGACATGCAATATAGCCACGTAGTGTATGGATTTCGGTGTAGCTCATTCCTCTATTATTATCTCTTCACTGAAAGCATTATTGAAAAATATTCTTCTGGTTTTACCAAACACCGAACATCAGTCGTTATTGTTGTGTCAGTGATTCACTCTCACTGTTGGGAAATATTGCTTAAGAAAGTAAGTAATTCTAATAATGTTTACAATGTAAATATATATATACATGCATGTGAAGTTTACACAGTGTAGTCTCGGTGAATGCATAGATTGGAAGATTTAGATGAGGAATTGAATTTGTTAAGTGTATCTGGAATGCAATCTGAGTTTATTGGGTATTGTGAAGTTGTGAGTTGCTGAAAAGATAAAAACAGAGTAGAGAGAGAGGACGAACACTGTAGTGAGAGAGTTGAAAATGGTGTAATTCATGCATGCATCGGTTTTTAGTGCCTAACTATAAGCTTGATTTTGAGTTGTGTTTTGAATGAGTTAGAGGATTTGTTTGCAAGTGACTGGAGTTAATTGATGTGAGATTGAGTTTTTGAAAAGTTACAGTAGAGAGAGAGGTAGAATAGTTAGAGTTATAAGTTGAAAATCAGGAAAATTGGGAAGACGAGTCTTCTGTGAAAGTTCGCCATGACCAACTCTCCTTGGTTCGCCGCAATCAACTTTCTTTAGTTGCTATGGCCAATCTTTGAGATTTCCAGAGAAAATACGTTTCTGGAAAAGTTCGCCACGGCCAACTTCCTTGGCTCATCGCGGCGAAATCTTGTCCTATACAGCTCAAACATGCTTTGGTATTTTGACCATATCTTACTCCATAGTTATCCAAATTAGATGAGTTTTTATTTGATGTAAACTAGAAACATAGGCTACAAATTGTCTGAAGAAATCGAGTTTTAATTCTGTCTCTAAGAATGTCAATTTTTTATTGGAAGTTTAGGTAAGAATTTTACTAAAGCTTAAGAACAACCTAAAATATTTTGTGTATAAATTTCAGTATACTGAACCAAATTGAATGATTTAGGTTTCATTAGAAACTTAAGACATTGGAGAACAACTTTTTAGAAGAAAGTATTGCCTAATTTTGTCACTTACCTTATCAGATTTATTATGCAAAGTTGATCCGTAGGTATGTTGTTAGAAAAATCTGAAGTGGTCAATTAAGTTATGAAATTGATTTTACATTGTTTTATTTTGGTCCAAAATTATAAGTACACATGGTATTAATGAGGGTTTTGATATCTGAATGAATTGTTGATAAGGATCATCAATAAAGTATCCCGGAATTGTCATTGAACATGCATTGTGCATATTTCATATAAGTAGATGCGCATTAAGGGATAGTTATACAATTGTGCAAAAGTGTAATAATTGTAAATGTGTTTTGTATGATATAGAGGAGCTCATCGGAAGCTAGACAGACATTGTCAGACTATCCAGGTAATAGCTTATTGGAGTGTACTGTGAGTCAACCTAGATGATTTCCTAGGATTGATTTGAT
>JANVCL010000009.1:4234148-4260621 GCA_026546855.1 Erythroxylum incrassatum
GGATTAGAAACAAGTGTTGTTGGCTTCCATTAATGCATGTTATTCATGGTCATTAACTTCCCATAACTTCCATTAATGCATGTTGTTTTTGGTCATTAACTTCCCATAACTTCCATTAATGCATGCTATTCATGACCATTAACTTCCCATAACTTTCCATTAGTGATGAATTTAAGAAAGGCCAAATGGTGCAGAAAATTGAGATGATTTTTGTGCATCTTGTGTATGACATAAGAAGATAAAAAGAAAGGTTCTTTTTCTAACATACACACTTTTTCTCTCTAACTATCTCAAGAGTTCTTGCCTTTGCTAGCACAAAGAAAGAATTCAAGCCATTTCCTAGTGAGGTTTCATCCTTCTATCTTTGTGTGGGCTTTCATTAGAGACGGTCTACCTTGATTATTGTGGTTTACGACAACCCAATGCGGAGAGGAAATAATGAAGGAGATCGTTAGAAAGGTATGTAAACATCTTACATTTCATGTTTTTGTTTCTCTATATTTATATGCATGAGTAGATATGGTTTTTGAGGTTTCATTTTATTTTCGCTACATATATTTGATATATATTATGTATGAGATGTATGATCGGAACCTAACAGGATAGTGAATTGTTAGCTGCCTAATGAATTATTTTAAATTGGAATTGGATGTGAATTTGATGAGGTACTGAAGCATAATTAAGGTATAATTGAGGTATGATAATTGGATTGTTATAAGGGTGTTTGGAAGTTAGAATGAAGGAGTTTAAACCTGGAAAATCGCAGGAAATAAGTAGTCCACGATTGTGGCACTCATCATATGTTCATGGGCAGATGTATTAGCTTTTTCATGATCTTGGGAAGATACCCTATGATCGTGGGCAAGGTTTTGACATGAAATTTCTGTTTTGTGCAATTGTTAAACCATAAAAGACACTTAATAATGGTTTAATTAAACTTAATTGAGGTTGAAAATGAACCTAGATGATGTTAGATTAATTAAGTAATAGTTAATTTCGTTAAGGATTATTAATTGAGGTAATTACTTACGGAATGTGTAGGTAACAAATAATGTGTCTAATGTTGAAATGTATGGTTTGTTCAAGGATGAATGTGTCCTTATGAATACAAATATGTTTCAAAGGATTTATGTGATGTAAATTGAATATGATTATTTATAAAGTGGAAATTTATGTGACTATTTTTAATGTGTAAGCACATAACGCATTTAATGGTACATTATTACAAATGTTTATGCTCATAAGGTATGTTAAGTTTGTTTAGATGTACATGTATATGTTCAATTTGAGAAAAATGGAATAAAGACATATGTTATGCACTATATCTTTTACATGTAATTATGAAACCTAAAATGGTTTGTTTTAAAACTCCTAAGTCCTAGTTATGGGTAAATAGGCATACCTAGAAGGGTCTACAGCTGCTTCTATAACTAGACACTAAGGTGTCTTCTGTAATTAGACACTAAGTTGTATTCTATAACTAGACACTAAGGTGTCTTCTATAACCAGACACTTTGGTGTCTTTTGTACCAGACACTCCAGTGTCTTCTAATTTTCGACACTTTTGTGTCTTTTGTTTCAGAGACTTAAGTCTCTTCTATTTTTGAGACACCAAACATAGGTACCTTCTATACTGGTCCCGTTATCCATTTCTATAAAAAGGATTAGCAGGTTAATTTGTTTTGTATTTTGATACATGTTCAGTTTTCATATAAACAAGTTCTGATCTGATACAAAATAAGCTCTGATTTGATACAAAACATATTCTGATATGATACAACTCATATTTTTGATACGAAAAGATTAAATCCTGTTCTGATATTCAGTTCTAATACTTGTACATTCTGTTATGATATTTATGAGTGTCGTTCTGATGCAAGAATGTTTTATATTGATGAACCATATTTTGTTCTGAGACATAACGTTTGGAATACTCTTTAATATGAACAATTAAAGATTGTTGTGATATTATCTGAATCTATATATATGAATGTTAGACGACTGTTAGAAATAGTCGCCGTTATGCATTATGTTTAGTTATTCCCCACTAAGCTTTATGCTTAGCACGGTGGTTTTGCCTCTGTGTAGGTTCTGATAAGAAGATTTAAAGACTGGGACAAAGACAACCGTAGTGGCCAAGAAGAATGTGTTCTGTTTTGGAAGTTGTTTTGTTTTAGTCTTTGTTTGTGTTTAAGTTTGAGTTGTATTTCAACGTAATGAGACATTTTGTATATTTGCAGATACGATTTGTAATATCTTGTAAATGATTTGTAATAACCTTTATACAAGTTGGCTTTTGAAATTATGACATTTTGTATATTCGGATAAGTACAATATATTTGATATATTCCGTGTAAAAACAACATTTAATGAGAAGTAATGATGTTGCTTAAGTTTCTGAGAATGCTTTAGTATGGTTGATATGTTTTAGTTTTGTTTTGTGTGGCATTTGCATATTCTCCTAGGGGGTATGTGGGTGTTACACCATTGCTGATCCATTATGCTCCTTATCTCCCTTAAATTGCTCCATATTTGTGATCTTTGTAAGGTTAGATTGAATGTATACACAAAGGTGATATAGAATTGCAAATTATGCCTTTTGATTTTTACCTATGTGTGGATAAGTTGATTTTCTATGACAATTGGTTGGATTTCTACTTCTTCTGGATCAAAGGTGAGAATTATCATCCTATTGTAGTGATATGCATGATTTGTGATGATTGGCTAGTTTCTCTTTATACACCTTAAGCTACTACAATTATTAGCTTTAATCTTTGTTTATAATAAAACAATAAGGAAGGTTTGTGCTATTTCATGTAATTAAAAACCATACCTTGCTTGACTAGGTTGTTAAGCCCTCCAATATTCCATATTAGGATGCTCATTTAAGACTAGAGTTAGGAGTGCTCCTTTTCCTCCTAGATCCTCTTCTTATCAATCTTTAGAAAATTTCTTCAGTTTAATTTTCCCATCTGCTTTCCACTTGGAGTTCTACTTGCTTCCTAAACTATTTCATTGGTTGTATTAGTGATCTCCTTTGTTTTGATGATCTGTGGCTTTTAGGATTTTTCTATGTTCCTTTCCTCATTTATTATGCATTAGCTTTAAGTGTTCACTCTATTTGGAGTCAAGGTGTTTCCTACCTCTTTCATGTTTCCTTCCCCTTTTTCCTTGTTTATGGTTTCCTCAAATTCTTCCTTTTGCATCTTGGCATATTGCTTGTTATTTTGCTCTACTATCTCTATAGGCTATTGTTTGTTCCTTCATCTATGTTGATTAAATCATTGTAGCTTCTTATTTTGAGTATGTTCCTAGTGGCCTTCCATATCTAATTTTGATTTTTTTTGTTTTAGTATCTAGCCATATGTTACTAGTATATGATCCTTACATATATTTTTCAATTTCATTTAATCTCATCATAAGGATTATGTCAGGTAGTTAAATTTTTCCATCTATTAAAATACAAGTTCTTGCATAGCTAATTGTCTATATTATTGTAATGGATTCATCAATGAAAAGAGGCTTACCCATAAAGCTTGTATAATGACCTAGCCCATTTATAGTCCAATACTCCAGAGGTATGTTATGCAAATTCATCCGTATACGAATTTGAATATGCTTTAAATCATTAAGCTTGATTCCTAGTTTCCATGACTAAAGTAGTACTGGTTTGGTATTATAATTTCAGGGACCATTTTCTAAAACTTTTTGAGCTAGTTGGGCGGACGAGTATTTGAATATAAGCATGTCATCATCATTGAGGAGTAAACCTAGCAGTTCAAAGTCTTTTCAATTGTATTTAGCCCATGAGTTAATAGCCTAATAAGATGATTTATAATCCTATAATAAGCCAATAAAAGAGCTTTCCCATTTATTCACTCCCTTGCTGAGGATTTTTATATCTGGTGTAACAATTTTCTTGCTTTCTGATTGATCCATAGGAGGAAAATATTGAAGTTTTGCAAAAGGTGAATTGTCTCCAAGAACTTACTTTCAAGTTTTCCTAATTTAAGTTTTTTTTTTCTGTATGGTTCAACTTTTCATATTGCTTTATGTTTAGGTTGGCAAGCTGGTTTTCTACAGGGATGTTGGGATGAGCAGGGTTGGGGAGGTGTGCTGCAGTTGGTGTAGAACCTAATTGTGGAAAGGAGACAGGTTCAAGGCCTAAGGTGTTCAGCATTTTGGTCAAAAAAGGAAAGTTTTAAAGCCTAAGTTATAAGGTTACAAAGAAAGGGTTAAAGAGGTGGGATGGACTAGAAGACTGAAATAATCAAAAGAGTAAAGGAAAAGAGAAGAGAAACAGCAAGAGGAGTAGTGCCACTCATATTAGTTTAACCATAAAGAGCATGTATGTATATGTGAGTGGAGAGATCAAGGATTTCATCACTAAGCTCTTTGAGGAAGAATAAGAGCTGCAAGTAGAAGTAAAAGTACTAGCTTACTGATGGTGTTGTCTTCCATGGTTACTGATTAAGGATGGAAATGTGATGATGATGATTTGTAGAGAGAAGTTTCTCATTCTATTCTCATGGCATATATAAGTACTTTGAACATTGTTGAAGCATTATAAGTAGAATTTATTATCATATTTTAAGACAACCTTTTGTAAAAGATTTTTATCTAGTCTAAGCCGACAACAAGTTATTCTAACTTTAGACAATAGTTTCACATTCTTCAACTTAAGTAAATAAAAATAAACATCAAATAAAAAGATATAAAGTTATTTACAATATTAACTTTTTTTGTCTTATATTTGTTTTCTTCTTTAAAGCAACTATACTTTTATTACCTTACTCATAAAAACATATGTGATGCTTATATAATATATGAAAATCAATTACAAAGTGTTAGTCAAAATTCATTTTCACTTTTCCCACTTTGTTAATGTTCATAGGCAGGATCTATCCCACCTAAAACCTTTATCTGGTTATTTTCCATTTGAGAAGGAACCAATGACTATCACAAGCATGCTTGAGACTCTTATAATTTCTCATAGTTTGTCTAAACCTCCTTCTCATTCTTCCTTTGACTTTCGTAAAAAAAATTTCCTATCCTTTCTTTCTCTCTTTATTTTCATTTCCCTTTTTTTAACACCTGAACTTACTATCTTCCAGAACCTCCTTAAGCCATTCATTGTTCCAATCTCTATAATTACACCATCCTTTACTCATGCTTCTCCTTTTATTATGGCTCAAGCTACCTTTACAACCCTTTCTTAACTTGTTATCCCTCTTTTTTTGATTAACCACACGAAATTAACTCCTTTAACTCTAGTTTTTGCTAATGTTGTCTCTATTATCTTCTTCTGCTTCTCCTTCCTATCCTTCCTTCTCTTGAAAAGCTCAAAATAAAATTTAGTGCAAAGTTATAAGAGATAACTTTCCCATGTACAAGGTCAAATATATTCCCTAGTTTGCATATATATCCATCTGTGGTCTCGTTATTCTTAGAAATCTTAAAAACTGAAGAAAATAGGTAGTCAACCACCTTAGTGGATTATTTTTTGGATCAATGACCTTCCTTTTCCCAAATGCATGTATAGGTAGAAGAAATATAGGAAAAATAAGCTTAGAAAGACAATAATAACTGAAGAGGATTTCTTTTTGTTCAAGTTCAATTGTGACACTAGTATATTGAAGGTTTTGGAGTAGGGATCTTGGCATTTGAATGGTAAACTATTCATCCTTCAAATATGGAAACTAGGTATGTACCTATCAAAGCATGAAATTACTACCGATTTGGATCAATTTTTACAACATTCCCCTAGAATATTGGTCAACCGTAAGACTTTATTATTTAGCCAGCTCTTTATGCAAGCCTTTATGCCTATATGAGTGATGTGATACAAAATGAAATGAAGCAAACAAAATAACACTAAGGCAAGAGCATTTATCATTTCTTATAGCATGGTGCAGTTTAGTTGAGT
Source organism: Erythroxylum incrassatum (assembly GCA_026546855.1). Taxonomy (NCBI): domain Eukaryota; kingdom Viridiplantae; phylum Streptophyta; class Magnoliopsida; order Malpighiales; family Erythroxylaceae; genus Erythroxylum; species Erythroxylum incrassatum. The sequence goes on from JANVCL010000009.1 coordinate 4,240,075, forward strand.
GTTGATCCTATGAAGACTATAACTACTAGTAGTGACTATCTTTCAGTTATTATCTAATCTAACTAAAAGAGTGATTAATTTAGAAAAATAACTAAAATAATAAATAAGTGGTAGTTAGCCAAGGTGATAAATAAGAATAAATAATCAATAGATATATAAAACTTAGATATAAAATTCTAATAGAACTTTAATATGTTTGAATTTATCTTGATCAATGATTAATCATAGTTACGTAGACATATAGGAATTCCAAAGTTACAACTTTATGCTTATAGTCAAGATATATTCAACCCATATTCTTAAGTAATTTTGGCTGAAAGTTCTCTTGCATCAAAACTCCCTAAGAATCCATTAATTTAATCTATAAACTCTCATGATAGATTTCACCCTAGTTTAGAAAGATTGTGGATCCTAATAGCTAGGAACTTACGCATCTTTTATTATTCATGTTGTTAACTAGGTTATATGGAATCTTCTTCTTTCGCTACAAATCCTATATATGAATTTGAGTGTCGAATCATTTACATTTGTTACTTCAAGATAACATAAAATAAAAGTTTGACCCATTCTCAAGAAATAAAATCTTTCTTCAAATCAAATAAATCAATTCAAAATGTAATTATGTGGCTCATCTCATCTAAATCTACATTTCAATTTAGTTCATAACAAAACATAGAAAATCAATACAGAAAAAAGAAAAAAGAAAAAAAACAAGATAGAAAAGTGAGGTTTTATGGCTTTTGAATCTTGATGCTTCTTGATTGATCTTGATACAATCTTGCTTCAAGATTGTTTCCTATTGTTGTGCTTTGGAGTTTCGTAAACCTTGGGATTGATCTTTAGTCCTCACAGACATCTTTGCCTTTCCTCTTCTCTTTTCCTTTTTTTTATTTAATAAAACCTTAGGATTTGTGTCAAACATAGGGCTAACATGAGGCCATATTGGTCTCATATTACTTTATTTCAGCTAGAAACCCTAATTGTTGTAATCTTTATCACTAACACTTTGTTAGGTTTACTCCTCTTCTTTTTTTTTATCTAAGACTCCTCATTTGTAACATGAGCTTAGATATGGTACTGTGTAAGTGTTATGTTCCAAAACACAGAGCTATGTTTGGGCCATATCCTTTATATATCCAATCTGTCAAAAAAGCACATAACCTTTTTTTTTTGTAACGTGAGGTTTATATAGGTATGCGTTTGAATCATGTTCCTTTATGCACTAAGCTGATGAAGAAGCATAATGTACCTTTTACTATACAGGTTGAACATAGTACCATGTAGGTGCTGTGTTAGTGAACTTAAGGCTATATTTAAAATGTGTTCCTATAAAGTTATTTTAAAAGTCCTCCAACTTTGTTCTAAATTGCTCAAATTCACTTCTTCTTTATTAAAGATCTAAAATAAGGTCTGTAAATAAAATATAAGCTCAATTAAGTACTAATTCATATAGAAATCCTTAAAATATAAGTTAAATGCCCTATAAAATCATGTTAAACATATAGTATAATAAGCACTTATCAAATTCTCCCATACTTAAGTATATTTGTGTCCTTAAGTAAATCAATTGCAGTACTCTTAACTTAAATAATAAGCAATTTTGGGAAAACAATTAACAAATCAAATATCAATAAAGATTCTTCATTATTCATTCAATTGTTAAGTTGATTGAATTGTTAAGTAGTTAGTTACTTATATCAAATCATAAATCAATTCAATTCACTACATAATTCTTCGAACTTTAACTCAATTAAAAATTCAACTTAATGCATAAAATGAATATACATGAAAAAATGCTACAAGTTTCAAACATTTTCATACCCTTTACTTAAAAATAAGATATTAAACTTTAAACAACCCAAGAGTATTTAGAAGCTATTTTGAAAAGTCTTACAACCTTTTGGCATGAGAGTAAGCACCTTGTCATAAATACAACTGATTACTTAACTAAGTAACTATTTCAAATGGCTATTATTACTACTCTTTAATAAGATACATAGCAAGAGGGAACATGGTAAGGTTCTTAAAAGGTGGTCATAATGAACTAGTGGGAATAAATGACAAAATGGAAGAGACTTAATCACAAAACACCTATGACTCTATGAGGTAACAAATCGTAACAAGTATTTTACAAGGGTAGTGGTAGAGAACAACTCTACACAAATGGAAATGGGTGCTAAAGAAGTTAACTCAACAATAGTTCAGTCAAGTATTGATTTAAGGGAACGCATAAAGGATAGAAGCTATAAGAAGAGAGCTGATGATTATGATGTGAAATTATGTTTACACTGTAAGCACATGGTGTAATTGTAGGTAGTACTAGTAAATATGGGTCAATCCCACAATGAAAATAAGTATCTGTAATGAATTTTTTTCCTATTATTTGATCTGCAATTTATATGATAGTGATAATTCAAATTTAAAATAAAATAAAGTAAGGTTAAGTTAACACAATCAAGAAACTAGGATAGCAAAAGAGTGAAAAATTGACCAACAAGAAAAAAGGTACCAAGAATTCGAGTCTCCCCCCTTAAACTTTTTATACAATCAAGTTTTCACTAATCAATTTATTCTCAAGTTCATTGGAATATGGAAATTTCTTAATTATGCCAACATCATTCTCAAGACTACTAATACCTAACCCTAGGTTAATTAAATGAATTTTTTTAATTAAAACCCTAAGAATTGTATTAATCAATTTGTGAATTTCACCATAGATTTGAAACTATTATGAAAGATTTATATTGACATATCTCTAGATTTAAATGCAACTCCTTTCAGTTATGCTAGCTCAGTTCATATATTATATTTCTCAATCTCAATTGCTTGAAATCATAAAAGATTTCTTAATCTCAATTGCATGAAATCATAGAAGAATCAACAAATAATTGAATCTCAGTGAAACTCAAGAAATAAATTAAATTGAGATAAATTCACTACAAGGTCCATCATGGGCTTCATATAGCCCAAATACTAAAAATAATTTAGCTCATAATCATAGGAAACAAAACAACATAACTAAAAAAGCCAATAATTTTAAAGCAGGAACTAACCTCATGACCTAGGCGCTATAATTGGAGCAAATTTGGCTTATCAACTTTATTAGAAGAAGCGCCATGCAGTAAAGGCCACACCTTCACTTCCAGCATCACATCCTTTGATCATTGTCTTGTGGCATTCCTCTTGCACCACCAAGGCATAGACTCGATTCAGTAGTGGGAGAGGTTCATGAGCAATAATATTGGAAACAATGGTTCGATATAAATCATCATCCAAGCACATCAAAAATTGATGAACTTGCTGATCATCAGGTTTTTGACTTAGATTTGCCGCCCAGTTACAAGTACATTTACTACATGTGTAACCCCGCACTGTCATATAAAGGGAGAGTTTGTCCCAAATCTTCTTCAATTGCCTATAATAGGCAGGAATCCTCTGGTCGTTTTACACATAATATGCCATATCCGACCTTAATTATTGAATTCGAGGGCCATTCCCAATACAATATATCATATTATGAATCTTTTCCCAATTTATTTATTTTGTATGTTATTGTTATACCCTTATTTATTTCGATTTATTGATTATTTATTTGTGTAGAAAATAGATGAGCTATTTTTGCGAGGATGTGTCAAGAGAGTAAAGATCTTCTGTTTAATATTATGGTATTTTATTGTGTCCAATAAATCTCAACCATTTATTTATGTGGGTCTCGTATGAGATTCGCGTAGAGCCTGCAAAATAAATAGTTAAGATTTCACGAGATAAAATAAGACAGAGTAAAACTGGGCAGAAGATCTGAACTCGTGTCGAGTAAAGATCTTCTGTCTAATATTATGGTGTCTTATTATGTCCAATAAATTTCAACTATTTATTTATGTGAGTTCCACATGAGATTCGTGTAGAGTCTGTAAAATAAATTACCGAAATTTTATGAGACATAATAAGACAAAGTACAACTAAACAGAATATATGAACTCGTGCCGATATGACTCTAATATTACAACGGACCGTGTGTTGTTAAAGGAACTCGCTTGGCAGTCATGGTACTCAAAATCAAAATATCTGTCTGTCTGGTTTGTGCGTAAAAGATAAAAGAAAGCGATAACAAATCCTGTCTAAAACCTCACCATCTCTGAGCCTCAAGCCTTTGTCTAAATGCAGACTTCTCTATCCTTGTTCCCGTCCTCAAATCTCCCACGGATTGTGCCATTTCGCCACCCATCAACGCCATCAATTACTCACCTCCAATGCCCTCTTGAGACGCAAAACCATCATAATCTCTTAAATTGGGGTCCACAACTCAAAGCAACCTCTGGTGGCTATCTTTCCACCATTAGTCGAGCAATTGAGGAAGAAGAAGAGTACAGAAAAGCCCGTTCCGCAGTCTCTCGTAAATGGGTTGATTTGGAAGGCTATTCAATCGAGGGACTCTCGGTTGGTGGGCATGAAACATGTGTCATAATACCCGAGTTGAAGTGTGCTTTTGATATCGGGAGATGTCCTTCAAGAGCTATCCACCAGAACTTTGTCTTCATCACCCATGCTCATCTCGATCATATTGTCAGTTTTCTTCTTTTAATTGGTCTTCTTATTGCATTTCTGATTACTTGTTAACATGACACTTTCTTGTTGTTCCATATTATTTGGTCACGGGCTATTAAAATTTTCTTCTTGAAATTGGTTGGTTGGTATCGGTGAGGATTGCAACCCCAGATGTGCATCAGCATTTAGTTGGATCTTTGAAATTGACTGAAAAAGTTAATCGAACTGATAGACACTTATACTTTTAGAAGCCTATTGACCTGATTGTTACAAGTGTAAGTTCGGTGATTGACTTGACATTCATCCCTAAATTTAGTGATCCGGAATGAAGTATACCTTAAAGATATGAGTAGAGTGCTACTAGTGAATGGGAATGATGTACTTGGTCTATTAGCCGTGACATCTTTTGATCAATAGCAGTTCTTGCTGATGAACTGAAGGATTTCCATACTCAATGCATTTTAAGCTTAATGAAGTTCACCTATTTATATGTATTAGTAAAATATAGTCGTCTTACTAGAGTTGAAGATAATTTTTAAAATTTAACGAGGAGAAATGCAGTAACAATTTAATTAAGTAAATACAATACTAAATGTAATAACAATTAAAATTTCACATAAAAATTTTAGGACGAGAGGATTTTCTTAAAATGAAAATGTTAAAAGGTCTTTTGAAATTAAAATGCTAAGTAATTATCATCGCTCTTAAAAAATTTAATCGCGTTCATAATTTACACTACATTTAAAAAACTTAATTTAAATAATAAAAAATACATAAGATAGAATGTCATAATATTTAAATTCTGAATTGAAAATATAACATGAAGATATTCCTCTAAAATTACTGTATTGAAAATATATCATGAAGATATTCCTCTAAAATTAAACGTTAAAAGTCTTTTGAAGTAAATATAAGTCATTATAATTGTACTTAAATATTTCAATTGTTTCCAAAATTCTACCAATAAACTTAAGATTTAGTATTAAATGAATTGTTAATTATAAAATCTTATAGATTAATTAGTTTTGAGGAATATGATTGATAGAAAATAATATCTTCTTTAGTAATAAAATTTATTTACTTCAATAACTTGTGACTTTTTAAAATTATATAAAAAATTATTATTCATTTTATTTTGATGAAAGTTGTTGTCATACTAACTTTTGTTTTTGGTTTTTATATCAGTATGGAACTATACTATATAATGTATTAATAAATATGTTTTACATAATGATAACTTTTTTATTTTTTCCTTCTAATAGATGCATAGTTTATTATTGTTCAAATCACCTTTGAATTACATTTGTCAAAATATGAAAAATAATTACATCTTATAAACTCTTTGAAATGTAGGTTTTGTACTAAAAATCATAATTTTCTATTAGAACTCTTATAACCGACTCTTCATATATCATTTTTTTTACAATTAAAAAAATCCTTGCTTTTTCCTTGGAAGAATTCTAGTATAGTTATAACATTGGTTTGTTGTTGGACATTTGGTCTAAAATGGTGTCATATATATCTAACTCAGGGTGGGTTGCCAATGTATGTAGCCAGTCGTGGCTTGTACAACTTGAAGCCTCCCACAGTCTTTGTCTCTCCTTGCATTAAAGAGGATGTTGACAAGTTGTTTGAGGTTCACAGGACCATGGGCCAAGTGGAATTGAATCTTGACTTAGTTGCCTTGGATGTAGGTAGGTCCTTATAGTTTGTTGATTTTGTTTTCATAAGTGTTAATACTGATCCTTTTAAGCTCAAATTCAGGTGAAACATATGAATTGCGGAACGATATCGTCGTCAGACCATTTAGGACTCACCATGTTATTCCAAGCCAGGTTTGTTTCTGAACATATTTACTTTCAAAAAGTAACAAGAAAGGTGAATATGTAATTAGTACTAGTGAATAGCACTATGATGCAAAAGAATTTAGAGTTTGTAAACAAAATAAAAGAGGACAAATTATTCAATCACAAGTTTTAAGTTTGTGAAATGAAGAATGAGAATTGTAAGTGACAGCAAGGGCAACGAGGACTGAAAAATGGCTGAAAGTTACTTTATGCTATGTTTTCTTATTAGATAGGGAATAATATAAGTTAGATATATTGTCCTAATTTGTTTAGGAATTACATGCTTATTTAAGAATAAAGAATCCTTTTTAGAATAGGATTCAATTTGTTAGGAACTCTTTCCTACCAGAATAAGGATTCTAAAAGTTTCTATAAATATGTGTTTACTTAACCCTTCAAGAATAAGATATCCTGAATTTTTATTTATAACTTGAGTTTTCAATTAGAAGGTGTGATGCTTTCTTCTAAGAGTGATTCTTAGACCCTAAGAATGATTCCTCATTCTTGCCTTCCATTACTTGCTTATCTCATTAAATTCCAACAATCTTAACCCGAATTCCGGCAACTAAATTCCTATATTCCATCCATATCAAACATTAAAATTCTAGCTAATCTAGACCTGAAATACCAACAACTTAAGGTAAAATTCGGATCTCAAATCTGAAACTCCAGAAGCCTAACAATTCTCAACAGTCTATATTTCCCAATTTTTGTGAGTTTTAGTTACTAGTTGATATTTCTTCTATATTTCCTATATCAATTTGGTATTAGAGCTTTGGTTCACGATGGTGACACGTAGCAGAAGGGCGTATGGAAGAATACTCAATGACCAAGGGCGAAATGAAATACTTTTGAGAATTGTCGGACCTTAATGGCCCTCAATCACAAGGTGCTTCAAGAACTAATCCTAAAAAACAACACTATATGACAGACTACCCTTGATGTTGACAAGAAGAAGAGGCTGACATTAATCAATGGTTAGTGGGGTTAGGAAACCAACACCTACCAAGAGATCCAAGGCAATGAAACCAACTAGTAGCACTTGGAGAGTGCATGAGAGATTTTAGAGGCCATGTTAGAGTTGAAACACATTATTTAATCGAGAATATTGCCAAGAAAGTTCATGTTGAAGCCCCAAATTTTGCAAGAAAGATTGATCCACACTTGTTTTTGGGCTGGACAATAGTAATGGAGGACTTCTTTGGCTGGTACAACATGTTAGAAGATCAAAAAGTCTAATTTAGAAAGATGAAGCTAGTTGGATATGCAAAAATTTGGTGGAGATTAATAGAGGATAAGACTTTTAAAAATAGGCTAACTACCAGCTATTGATTGAGAAGAGATAAAGCTAAATTTATTATAAAAATATTGACCATTTCATTTTCAATATCAACTCACAATACTTAGAAAAGGGATTATGTTTGTAATAGAGTACACAAAAATATTTGATGAACTCTCTGTCCAATGTGAACGAATAGAGTCTGAACAACAACTTAAAGGGCAGAAATTTAGAAGGATTTGACAATGCATAGGATTTATAGCCTTAAAGATGCATATAACTTGGCGTTAAGAGCAAAACAATAACTAGGATAACGAGTAATTAAAAAGTTTCAAAGTCAAGCCTGGAAGTTCAATATGAAGAGAACTATGAGTGCAAAATTTTGGGCCAACACCTAATACTTAAAAATTTGCATCACATGACAGCTTTAAAATTTCTTAAGGAGCTGAACTTAAAGGTAAAGCTATGGCTGAGATTGGGACAAAGGGAGGTAGTAGTGACAAGAAGTGTTTCCAATGCAATGGGAGGGACCATTTTGCTTATGAATGCACTAACAACGGTTTGCACATGATGGAAGAAGAGGAGGAAGAGTATGATGAATATGTTTGTGAACATGAAGCTGGAGAGGAGTTAGAAGAAGGCTCCAGTGATGAGCAAGTTGGTCCAACAAATCTTAATATAGTGAGACACATACTTGCGACCTCTAAGGCAAAAGAACAAAAAGAATAGATTATCTTTACTCAAGATAGATGTGGAGATAAAGCATGTAAGCTTATCATGGGCGGAAAAAGTAGTATGAATATGGTATTGGAGACCATGGTGAAGTGATTAAATTTAGTTTTAGAGAAACATCCACATCCTTACAAAGTTGCTTGGGTGGATGATAGCATTATACTTATTGCTCAGAAGGTGTTTGGTGTCTTTCAAATTAGGAGTATATGAAGACTTTATTTGGTATGATTTTATTCCTATGAAAGTATTTTACATTTTATTCAGTCGATCTTAGCTTTATGATTATGATTTGCAGCATTTTGGAAAAGCTAATACCTATCAATTTATGTTTCTTGGAAAGAAGATAATTTCGAAGCCTACAAAGGTTGACAAGGTAGAAGGACAAAGAGAAAGTAACAAGGAACTTATAGATGCCAAGAAAAAGTCTCTTAAAATCTTGAAGGAGAGAGAATTTGAAGCTGTTAGCAAGGAAAAAGAAATTGTGTTTTCAATGATAGTGAAGGAAGTAACAAAAACAACTAAAGCACCCTGGACTTTACTAAAAGAAGTGGGTGAATTGTTGGCAAAATTTTCAGACCTTATACCAGATGATTTATTAGATGAGTTACCTCCTTTACGAGATGTTCAACATGTTATTGACTTGAACCATGTTTCTACTGTACCAAATCTTCCAGCATATCGCTTAAATCCTATTGATAATGAAGGTTTGAAGAGACAAACAAAGTTGTTGAAAAAAAGGATTCATTCAAGAAAGTCATATGTAGTTCTAGCATTATCAACCCCTAAAAAAGATGAAATTTGGTGAATGTGCATTGATTGTCAGGCGATAAACAAGATTATAATAAGGTATAGATTTCCAATCTCTCGCCTCAATGACATTTTAGATATGTTGACTGGAGGTACTATTTTGACCAAGATAGGCATATGAAGTGGGTACCATCATGTTAGGACCAAAATTGGGGATGAATTGAAAACAACTTTTAGGAGTTAAGATGGGCTTTATGAATGATTGGTGATGCCATTCGGACTCGCAAATGTACCTAAAACTTCTATGAGGGTGATGGATCAAGCATTTTGACCATTTATGGACATATTTCTGGTTGTATATTTTGATGATATATTGATATACATCAAGACTAAAGAAGATAAACCTATTACATCTACAACAAGTCTTAAGAGTTTTAAGGGAGGACAAACTTTATATCAACTTCAAAAGTGCTCTTTCATACAACTAAGTGTTGTATTTTTTGGGTTTTATTGTATCCTACCGAGGAGTGGAGATGGTCCCAAGAACATTAAGGCCATCCTTAATTGGCCTATTCCAAAGGATGTGCGGGAGACAAATTTTCAATGGCTAGCAACATTCTATAGGTAATTTATTCATAATTTCAAGACCACAATGGCATCCATTAGAAATTTATGAAGAAAGAACAATTTAATTGATCAAAGGCAGCAATTAAAGAATTTGAAGAAATCAAGATGACCAAATCTCCTATTTTACAGCAACTCAATTTTTCTAAGGTATTTGAAATTACTTGTGAGGCATCTTATGTGGGAATTAGAGGCATACTTAGCCAAGAATGATAATTGCTTACTTCAGTGAGAAGTTAAGCGAAAAGAAATCACTATATTCAACCTATGATAAGAAATTTTATGTAGTGGTACGTTCTCTTTAAAATTAGTGTCATTATCTCTCATATAAGGAGTTTATTCTACATTTCGATCATGAATCGCTTAAACACTTAAAGTCCCAAAAGAACTTGATAAAAGGCTTGCCTTATGGAGTGAATTATTGGAGCATTTTAACTTTGTTATTAAACATCTAGCAGGAGTTGAGAACAAAGTAGTAGATGCATTAAGTAGAAAGTCATTTCCTTAACACTTTGGTAGTAAAAGTTTTGGGGTTTGAAAATCTAAGAAGAGAATATATTTTATATTGAGATTTTGTGATAATTTATTCAAAAATTGTAGCTGTAGAAAAGGACAACTACTTTCCTCTTGTGATCCATGGTGATTACCTTTTTAGATGAAATTGACTTTGCCTGTCTAATACTTCTATAAGAGATTATGTGATTTGGGAATTGCATGGAGGAGGCGCAACAAGTTAATTTGGAAGAGACATTAATATTTTAGTGCCAATATACGCTAATGTGCATTAAAAGCCATAGTAATGGTTGAAGACCACTTTTATTGGCCTTCTTTAATGTGGGACACATCTAAGGTCATATGGTAATGTTGAATATGTCACTTTGCTAAAGGAAAGCAGCAAACTTTTGGATTCGAAACGCCATTACCTGTGCCTTATGAATCATGGTAGGATATACGTATATATTTTGTCTTGGAAATTCTTAACTCTATGAGAGATTATGATCCTACTTTTGTGGTGGTGGATAGGTTTTCAAAGATGAATCATTTCATTTCATGTTCCAAGACTTATATTGCTGTACATATTGCTAAACTCTTCTTTAAAGAGGTTGTACATCTCCACGGATTAGCTTTAACTATCATTTTTTATTATGATTTGAGTTATTTGTTTGGAGAACTCTATGGAACACATTAAACACTAAGCCTTAATTTTTAAGACAATGTGACTAATTGGGACCTAATTCTTCCGATAGGTCCCAGAAAACAGGTATGGAGAAATATGTATCTGCTATTGATTTCTGTAAAATGAATACAAAGATAATCTGGTTTCGAGGACCAGCACCTCCAGCCTATGGCTCACACACTCAACAGTATACGCAATAATCCTCTCTCCTCGTGTCTATTGTTTATTTATACTAAGAATCTGTTAGGAATCACAGATTCGGTTAGCTGACAACCAATCATGAGGTTGTCAGCCCCCCTCCCCGCAACTAACATCATATACATATATATATATATATATTTACTATATATGTAAATTCATTTCTGAGTTGTCTTGGTTCTATCATCTTGATGCTGGAAATTGAAGGGAATGGAAGTTATTTACATGGTGAAAATCATCTTTGGATATGGGACACTTCATCTCCCATTGAACCGTTAAAAACCTCGTCTGTATGTACTTTCTCATTATTTGATCTAGATAAACTTTCAATTAATATCATTGATCTTAGATTTTGCAGAATCTTTGATGGAGGGAATTGAACAGTGGAAAAACGAAGCGCAGAAGTTACTGGAACAAGGATTTGAATATGTGCAGCAGATAGCCCCTGCTCAACTTTATGCTGCTGTTGCTGTTTTGCTTTTCACCACTCTTTTCCTTTTAACCAGTAACTCTCTGTTCCTTTTCATGAATGTTTTAAAATTTGTTTGTCTATGTTGATTGATGTAGCATTCAATAGACATTCCATCTGCTGTTCCATTTCATGGTGGATTTTGGCTCAACTTATTTAGTTGGTTGATGCAATTGAGCTTCACACGTGCATTAGAAACTATAATATTGAAAGTGAGTTCGCAAAAAAATCTACAAATTTCATTCTTGTGAATAAGCAAACAAAACTACATGAAGTCTAATTGAGGGAAAAATAATTGTGTCTTGATGTTGAGTAGGTGGGCACTTGATGTTAAAATCTTTCAAATTGCTAATTTTTATTGGCTAACAATTATCTTTATGCATAATTGAAGAGGTACTAACAGTTTTCATTGGGAAATTCCGTTGTTTGGAATTGATCCCTGCAAACTGCTCATAGTCCTGACGTTGAATGTAATTAACTGATGCTTATGCTGCAGTATATTGAAGCAGCAAGAGTTATATGTTACATGTGAATTGTCGCTGTGATTCAAGATGTTACCAAGGATTCAAATCTGAAAATATGTATACATATTTTTGGATTTGAATCTGCAGTGGTTATCATCTGGCAACTTTGGAATGCAAATTATATTTTATGAAAGAATTGAATTGGAAACCAATTTTTCTGCTCTTTTGCTATGTTCTGCAGTTCGATTCTTTAAGCGTATATACATATTTTCGGGAATGCAAATTATATTTAATGAAGGAAAACCAACTTATCTGTTCTTTTGCTATGTTCTGCAGTTCGGTTCTTCAAGCGTACAAAATCAAATACCATTGTTCTTGCTGGCCTTAGTGGAAGTGGGAAGACTGTTCTTTTCTATCAAGTAAGCCTGCGTTACAGATTTGCCACTCCCCAGAGGTTATGCTATTGTTCTGGGTGCTTTTGTATTTTTGTTCTTTTTGTGTTTCCACAAATTTTCAATTTCTTCTGTTAGTATATATGTCAGTATATTGATATTTTTATTTTTTTATGTCTTGTTGCTTATGATTTTTCATAGGTCTATAACTTATAGGCTTCTGAGTTGATGTACCCTTGGATGACTGGGGAAACATCTGGGCTATAGGGATAGTGCTAAATGATTACTGTAATTGGATTAATTTGCTTGATGAATTTCTATGGTAACTTTTCCTTTGATTGTGACAATGACTTAAAAAGTTTTTAGGATTATCATTTACTTGCATAAGAATATTTGTATGTTGTCATGTTCTTTTATGCCTTCAACAGCTTCGAGATGGATCTTCGCACCTTGGTACTGTTACGTCAATGGAGCCAAATGAGGGCACTTTCATACTACATTCTGAAAGCTCTAAGGTGAACGATGCTAATTTTTCGTCCTTAAAATTAAATTTGGATGTGTGTTGCATTAAATAGGAAAAATATTGAATTTGCCAGGCCTTTGGGATTTACTAGTTTCTACACTTTTTATATCAAATTAACCGACTCCAAGCCTCTATTTTCATTCCTTTGTATTATTGACAGAAAGGCAAACTGAAACCTGTCCATCTTGTTGACCTTCCTGGACATTCTCGTCTTCGGCCTAAATTAGAAGAGTTCTTGCCTCAAGCATCCGGCATAATCTTTTTGGTTGATGCTTTGGAATTCTTACCCAATTTGCCTGCAGTTACAGAGTAATCAGAAGCCTTTAACATATATTTCTGGATTCAGCATTCGTCGTAGTTTATATTTTCATAAATACTTTAGTACAAGTATGTGGTTCTAATCTTTTATGACTTGCTTTTGATAGATACCTCTATGACGTGTTAACCAACTCAAGTGTAGTTAAAAAGAAAATTCCAGTTCTCATTTGCTGTAACAAGACTGACAAAGTGGCAGCCCATACTAAGGATTTCATTAGGAAGCAATTGGAGAAAGAAATGTATGTATCTTCACTATCTATGTTCTTCGATGTATGCATTCATCTATAGCTTTGCCATGTCATAGGTTGGTGAGTAGTGAATGGTCTTAATTTTCCAAGTCAGGTTGTTAAAATCTTAAGCAATTAGTAGTTTATGGTCGCATATAGGGACAAAGATCTGACAATGGGAGCTTGTTTTTCGAAAAATATCAGGACAGACAATTCAATTGTGTATTTAACTCTCCTTGGTAGTGTATCAATTTTATTACTTTGAATATATATATATATATATATATATATATATTAAGTTTGGTAATATGATAACTAGTTGCTTCACTTTTATTCTCTTTGGGTTCAAGTGGTACTGCATCTTTGGTTTAGTCCCATGATTTGTCATCATTGTGCAGTGAGAAACTACGAGCATCCAGAAGTGGAGTCTCGGAAGCTGATATCGCAAATGACTTCACTCTTGGGACACCTGGGCAGCCGTTTGCTTTTTCTCAGTGCAGCAACAAAGTTACTCTTGCAGAAGCTTCTGGTTTGAAGGGGGAGATATCTCAGATGGAGCAGTTTATTAGAGAACAGGTTAAGCCATAGGAGATTTCAAGGAAGACTTCTGCAACACTAGGAAAAGCCAATTCTTAATGAGGGGAGAAGACAAAAGAAATGAAAGAAGAGGTCTAATTTAGTGGTTCAATTGGTGAGTTACCTTGAAATCAGGACTTGGGGAGCTGGCCATACCTGCATTTGATTGAGGACTTGACTTGCTTTTAAGTACTCTCTCTATTATTTGGTTTGAGCAAGTGATCATTGACTACTCGTGATGGAGCTTTTGGCTTCATGGTCAACATTTATTAGCTGCGTCTGGTGCTTCTTTTTGTTCTCCCTTTAGGATTTAACATTATCTATTTTTGCATGATCGATCAGACTCCTTAACCATGTCAATTAGCTTATTTAGATTATAATGGTGTTGCTTTGAATTTATCTTGTAATCTGTATGGTGCTATTAGGCTTTGGTAGAAGTATTCTGTGTCCTTTGTTTTAGAATTTTAGATGGAGACAATGAATGATGTCATAAACCCATGGCTAATATCCTCATATAAATCATTACTTTAGTTTGGTTCATAGTTATTAAGGTTTTGCAAGTGGGGATCAATTTCCTTATTTCCGTTTCTGTGTGCCACCCTGTATTCGAGACCTAATGAATAGATGAATGGTCTCAGACACAAGAACAACCACCCTCTGCCCTTGCAAGTGATGTAGTTGATCAATTCAAGTAAACTGACAATCATTAGAACTTTAGGATTTTAAAGAGACCTTACAAGAACAAGAAGTGTTTATGTTTACCACTCTTATTTCTCTCGCAAATGAGGCCATGCAAAACTTCAAACTATCATAACAAGGAATCTCTTACAATTTCTTAAATTAAAAAGGATTTTTTTTTGGTAAATCAGTAAAACTTTTATACAAATAAGAAAAGATTATATACATATTTAATGATTTTCGAAAAAATCTCTAGCCTATCAAAAGGGCTCGCAAAAAATAAATACAAAGAAAAAATATGAAAGAGAACACCACGCCCTCAAAACCTGCCTATCGAGAAATCGAAGAAAATTAAATCCATTACCCTGTTATAGAAATTCATCAGCAGACATGAAAACACCGCACAAAGACTTGCAGAAAAAACCCACCAAAGGCCACAACCAGAACCACAACCAGCAGAACACAGTTAGAAAAATATTCCTTCTAGCCGGACCGTCATAAGAAATGAAACTTCTCCTAGTAACCTGCCTATTACCGATGGGAGGGGAATGATAACCCTCCACCTCATTAACCCTGAGATGTCCTTAAACCTGCATTTTAAGCAATACGAATAACAATAAACTGAATACACACATAATTACCTTCCCTCAGCGTTTAAGTGGAGGTGCTCCATAACTTGTAAGATCACCCGCGAGGTAAAACTCCCTATATCTGATGCTTCATCGCGGAAGGTTCGAAGGTTTCGTTCATACCACATATTATACACAACAACAGATAGGACAATGCAAAAGGTATGAAAGTCACAATTGTTGAAGGGGGGAGACATGTTAACCCTTAGAAGGATGGAATGGAGATCAGTGAGTTGTGGACTGGTAAGGTGAAAATGGTGGAGAGTAGTGGACCAAACTGATCGAGAGAAAGCACAATGGAAGGAAATGTGGTCAATAGTCTCGGAATCCATAACACACAAGGAACAACGGTTGGAGGTGTGGAGAAACAGGAGCTTATCCTTAATGATTGTCAAGTAAATTGACAGTCATTAGAACTTTAGGATTTTAAAGAGACCTTACAAGAACAAGAAGTGTTTATGTTCACCACTCTTATTTCTCTCGCAAACGAGGCCATGCAAAACTTCAAACTATCATAACAAGGAAACTTCTACGATTTCTTAAATTATAAAGGACGTTTTTTTTGGTAAATTAGTAAAACTTTTATACAAATAAGAAAAGGTTATATACATAGTTAGTGATTTCCGAAAAAATCTCTAGCCTACCAAAAGGGCTCACAAAAAATAAATACAAAGAAAAAATATGAAAGAAAACACCACGCCCTCAAAACCTGCCTATTAAGAAATCGAAGAAAACTAAATCCATTACCCTATTACAGAAATTCACTAGCAGACATGAAAACACCACACAAAGACCTGCAGAAAAAACCCACCAAAAACCACAACCAGAACCACAACCAACAGAACATAACTAGAAAAATATTCCTTCTAGCCGGACCACCGTAAGAAATGGAACTCCTCCTGGTAACCTGCCTATTACCAATGGGAGGGGAAAGATAACCCTCCACCTCATTAACCCTGAGATGTCCCTGAACCTGCATTTTTAGCAATAAGAATAATAAGAAACTGAATACACACATAATTACCTTCCCTCAGTGTTTAAGTGGAGGTGCTCCATAACTTGTAAGATCACCCATGAGGTAAAACTCCCTATATCTGAGGCTTCATCGCAGAAGGTTCGAAGGTTTCGTTCATACCACAGATTATACACAACAACAGATAGGACAATGTAAAAGGTATGAAAGTCACGATTGTTGAAGGGGGGAAACATGTTAACCCTTAGAAGGATGGAATGGAGATCAATGAGTTGTGGACTGGTAAGGTGAAAATGGTAAAGAGTAGTGGACCAAACTAATCGAGAAAGCACAATGGAAGAAAATGTGGTTAATAGTCTCGGAATCCATAACACACAAGGAACAACGGTTGGGGTGTGGAGAAACAAGAACTTATCCCTAGTCTGTAATTTGTTCAAAAAGGCCAACCATAAGATCAGTGACGAAGCTACATACAAACTTGGGGGTCACTGGGCCCCCCAAGTTTTTTAAAAAAATTATTTTTAATATATATATATATATATAAAGATAGAGTTATTTAAGGGTCAGTGGTGTACTGGACCCTCCAAAATTTAAAAAAATTAAATTTTGGACCCCCAATCTTAAATTCCTGGCTCCGTCACTGCATAAGATAAAGAAACATCGAGGACTATTCCCCTTATGCCAAACTAATGGATACCAAGGTACCATCGAGCAGATCGGTCTCAGGAGTTTATATGCTGACTCATTAGTATACTGCTTAGAAGGGTTGGTCAGCCATTCTAGGCTATCCTCACTGGATGAATCTGGGGTATAAGAAAGGGGAGATAGAGTACAAATAGGCTCCACAGTTGTATGATGCCAACTCCATTCATTGTGCCAAATGACATATGAAACTCTGGCAACCATGGGAAGATCTGACCCATTGATCAATCGTGGAGTCTAGTGAGCCAACAGGATACCGCTCGAATGCCAAGGATCCTACCATAAAGAAGTAGAAATACCATTCCCAATTCTAAATCGAAATTGGTCCCCAAGTTGGTCTCTAACAGACAAGTTCTTCCGCCAACTCCACGAATGACTAGGAGAAATAGACCAAAAAATTTTCCTTTGCAAAATAATAGTGTGAACTCACTTTATCCACAAGGCTTCCCTATCAGTAAAAAGAACTCAAATTCTTTTCCCTATTAACACTTTATTCCAGCTAGACAAATGTTTAAAACCTAGACCACCTTCTTTTTTAGGCCTACAGACGTCATTCCACTAACCCTAGCTACAGCTTTTTTCTCGACCGAACCCGACCACAAGAAATTCCTAAGTTTTTTTTCCTATATCCTTAAGAATAGAAGAAGGAAGAATGAAGATACTAGCCCAGTAAACCTGAAAGGAAGACAAGACCGAAGTAACTAATTGGACTCGACCAGCATAAGAGAGATGTTTATAGGTCCAATTATTAACTTTGCAATCAATTTTAACTAACAAAGGGATACAATCCCTCCTAGACAACTGCCCAGATATAAGGGGTATCCCCAAATATCGAATGGGAAGGTGTCCTAGTTTAAGACCAGTCAGGCTTTCAAGTTGAGGAATCAAGTGGTTCAACTCTGGGGAGACAAAAAACTGGCTCTTATTCAAGTTCATGACCATACCAGAGACTCGAGAAAAGGGCCCTAAACAATCTAGAAAAGTTTGAACCGAAATCAAATCTCCATGACAAAACAATAATAGATCATCAGCGAATAGGAGATGAGTGAGCTTAAGATTTTGACAACGCCAGTGATACTGGAAGGTTTTACTACCCCTAATGGAATCATTTAAGCTCCTAGTGAACACCTCCATACAAATGATGAAGAGAAGAGGAGAAAAGGGGTCTCCTTGTCTCAAACCTGACTTTTCCGGAAAGAATTTTGTGGGAGCACCATTGATAAGGATTGCATAGAATGGAGAAGTAATACACTCCTTAATCCAATGAATAAACTGGGAAGGACACACAACAACTTCTAACACATTCAGAAGGAACTCTCAATGAATAGAATCATAAGCTTTTTGTGAATCCACTTTAAAAGCACATCTCTTATGATTATTAGCTAGATGATAATGTTTAAAAATCTCCTGAGCCAACAAAATATTATCCCCTATTTGCTGATTTTTAATGAAAGCACTCTGATTAGTACTAATAAAGCTAGGGAGTATCTCTTTAAGCTTGCTAGCCAAGATTTTAGCAATCACCTTGTAAATAAAGTTATAGCAAGAGATAGGTCTATAGTCCTCTATTGAGGAAGGATTTGCTTTTTTGGGCAACAAGGTAATGAAAGTGGAGTTAATTTCTTTGAGGAGACGCCCATGAAGGAAAAAGTCTCTAATAACCCTAGTGATATCCTCCCTAATAATATGCCAGGTATGATTAAAGAACACCCCATTAAAACCATCTGGCCCAGGAGACTTATTCGGGTTAAAGGATTTGATTCACATCCCTAATCTCCTGATTAGAGATGCCAGCAATGAGAGAATTGGTAAGAGAATCATTGAGCCGATGAGGGAATAACTTCTCCGCATACTCTTTGGAAAGAGAGAGGTCCTTACTGGACCCAGTCGTACTTTGAAAGTAGCCTAAGAACTGGTTTTGAATCTCATCAACCGCTACAAGTCTAATACCATTCTCACCTATAATTGAATGAATGGCATTCCTATTCCCATTTGCCATAATGGAATTATGAAAGAACTTGGCATTTCGATCCCCCTGTCTAAGCCATTTAACACGGGAAGACTACTTTAGAAAAGACTCCTGATCAGCTAAGGCTCCTAGCAAGTTATTGATGGCCTCAGTTTCCTGTGTAGCCAACACTGGGCTTTTGGGAAAATTACGCTTTTGATCTTGAATAGAATTGAGGTCAGATTGACACTTCTCTACTCTCAGATGAACATCTCCCAAAGGACGTTTATGCTTTTACCCAAATTAAAAAATAATAGTACGTAAATATTAACATGACATTTAATTAATAAGGATTTAATTCTATTAAATTTTCTACCTACTTAACATCTATTTCGAATTTATTAATTTTAAGAACGACTAAGTTGAATAACTTTTGTCGTTACTAAAATTTATAATTTTTACTTGTTATTAGTTATTACTATTAAATTTTTTTACAAGAATAATATTTTTATTTATATTATTAAGAACAAGTAATACTATACATAGTTAATTACCAAAAAAAGTTCAAACATTTATTAATTTTTTAATTATAGTCTGAACTTTAAAAATAACAATAAAATGCATAAGTTTTCAATTTGTTTTAATTCTAGCCTAAAGCTAGCCTCACCGTTATCTATGTTGACGTGACACTGTCACATGTTAATAGATCCCTACTAATCAAACACGCCAATGCCATTAATAAGAGGTTGTCTGATTAATGAAATGACGTCGATTCATAGTGAAATTGAAACAACGCCATTTGGAGTTTGAAGAAAACTTCTTTGTCACTCTCACACCTATGTTATCTCTGTATGTGTTTTACTGGTTTATGTGATTTTGGTATTTTGTTGTGCGTATGCTTAATGGTTAGATTTTGGAAATTGGTTAGATTTTGGAAAAATGTTTAGTCCAATTCATATAGATATTTAGATCATATTTTCATCTATTTTATGTGTACATTCATTCATTATAGTAGCATTTTTAGGTTAATTGATTTAATTGTATTGAGATTGTTATGTATTTTATTTTCTCATTTTTTTCATTAAAAAAAGCATTTTCTATTTCTTATTTATCTCCCCCTTTCCAGTTGGTGCGTCCATCTCTTGTGCGTTGGCTGTGTTCCCTTGGACAATTAAAATGCTCCATGTGCCTCCAGCTGTCCTTCTGTTTTGGCATGGATTGTGGGTCTCTTGGTTAGCTTATTTCGTTACTTCCCAGCAGCTGTGGCCAGCCCCAATGTGCGTCAATCCTCCAGCTGCTGTTTGGTGGGTTTTTCCTCTAATGTTTCCACTGTTTTGGTGATGTTTTATTTAATTCCTCCTGCTGACGTTTAGTGCTTGCTGCATGCGTGGTGAGACTCTCCTCATGTGCTGAATGTGTATCGTTGACAGCTCAAAATGTCAAGTGAGTGGAGAGGACAAACGTTACACCAATAAGGGGCTCCATTTACTCAAGAATCC
>JANVCL010000009.1:4286338-4299917 GCA_026546855.1 Erythroxylum incrassatum
GGGATTAGAAATCACTAAGTTTGAAATGATAAACCTTAAAGGACTCTCTTTAAGTCCAGGATCTTGATTAATGAACTTCATTTCTCAAGATCCCATTAAGCGCTCTTAAGCCTTAAAATCTTAAAGGACTCTTTAAGTCCAAGATTTTAATCAATGAACTCCATTTCTTAAAACCTTGTTAAAAGCATCTTAGTGTGTGCGGTGGATTTGCCAATGCAATAGGTCAAATGCAATCTAGCATCAACTCGATATCAAACACAACTAGGCAGATAAAAGAGAATCAACAAGACCACAAGTGGACATATATGAGAATTCATATATTTAAGCTTAGAGTTCTACATAAACAAATCCATAACACATTACATTGTTCAACGCTTAATTAAACTTTAATCAAGCAAATCTAACTACAAAGCAATAAACCCTAAGTTAGAAGTTCATAACAATGTAGTTAAATGTGACAATGTGAACTAGTAATCCAAACAAGACATTAAATATCCAACATTTGATTAAACTATAATCAAGTAACTTCACTACAAGTTACAAATCCAAAATTAGGCATTCATAAATCATAGCTAAACTACAGATTAAGCTACTCCCCTTTGAAGCTCATTGAACTCTAGCCATCACTACATCTTCAGGAGAAAAATAATGCTCAACCACACATTGCAATCGGAAGCTTCACAACTAGGAATGAATCCAAGCTACCCATGATGGAAGTTGGCGGTGAAAATGGAAGAGAATACCTATGTAAAATTGTCTTAAGGGAACCCCGAAGGGAACCTTAGGTGGTGAGGTTGTGAATTCTTTTCTTTTTTTTCTTTTTGATCGTCTGTCTTTTCTCGAATGAATGATCTCTCTTCAGATGATGGAATATTGATGTATATATATGTTAGCTCTCTCCACTTGTCCAAAAATAGGTTTCTTCTCAAATTGGGTTGCTGGGTCAGGTACGCATAGTATGAGAATTTTCCACTTTTAGTTCGGGTGTCCGAATATTCGCCACGGCGATGAGAGGGAGTTGCGTCACAGCGTGTCTTTCTGATCACTTGCCGCGACGAGATAATTGATTCACACAGCGACGAGCTTTTCTTTCATGGCACGCCACGACGGGGTAATTAATTCTTGTTGCGGCGAATCACTGACTTCGCCACGGCATCAAGTCATCTCATGGCTTCATATTTCTTTGTTCCACTTTGGTTATACTCTTCTTGAGTTGGCTCTCCTCCCTTTCAGACCTACAATGAAAAGTAATAATTTGTAATATCAATTGTCCTATAATTTAATGGAGTGCAATTGTTAATTAATTATGACAATTTAACCCTCAAATCACATTAATTCAATAGAAGTACTTTTGGATCAAATTAAGCACAATATAAAAAAAAGGAGCCGAAAAGTATAACAAAAATCATGAAAATGTCAATAAATAATAGAGCAAACTTAGGTTCAATCAAATTACCCCACACTTAGACCTTTGTACTCCTGGACAAAGCTTGTAAAAGTCAAAGAGATACAAGTGCAAAAGAAAATACCATCCATGTTTAAAAATTAGAGTAGGAAATTGGTAAAACCACTTTCTCATAAATCAACCAAAGTAGATTGAAAGAGCGCTAAGAAAATAAACTCTTCAAAAATTTAATCTAGGAGATTGAGCAAAAGAGATTTCTCTCAAGTTAAGGTGTTTGCGCTCATCTCACTTGACATTGGGATAATTTCACTCTAAAATCTGCTTAGTCCATTTTCAACCATAAGCTTGTTATAGTTCTACCTCTCCACCATAAGAACTACAATTTTGAAAATCAATAGGGCTTTTTGAGGTTGTAATGTGCAGAAGGCTAAATGAATGGATTGAAGAAAAGAAAGAAAAATGAGTACATGTACCGCAATTATTTTCCTCATAAACAATCACCAACACAACAAACATAATCTAACACTTTTTATAACCCCCCTTTTATTTAAGAGAAAACTTTCTGAACTTTTCTTTCTTTTCTTTTTGAGAAAGCCTTTTTGATTATTATTTTTTTCTTTTCTCTTTTTTCTTTGGCTTTTCTCAATAACCATACTCCTGTGAGAAAGCTTTCTGTTTTTTTTTGTTTTTTTTCGAATTCTACTATCTACAAAGATCAACTTAAAGTAAGGAACTGGAAATGAAATGTTTAAATCACTATAAGGTAATGCGCATGCACTCAAAAATATGGCTCAAGGGGGCTAACAATGGTAAGTGTTTAGGGTTTTGTGTTTGGGAAAGTAGGGTTTTGAACAATTGCCTCTATCATGTTAAAAAAATTTTAGTTCATCAAGCTTCGATCAAGAACTAAAACAAGTTCTAGAGAGATATGGAATTAAGCAGATACACATAAAAATGAAAGAATTCAGGCCCAAATATCCTTCCAACAAGGTGTAGCATCTCAATTAAACAATCTCAAGGTTTAAAAACGTAAAGCGCTACTTTTTAGTGTACCCTCATTTACTTCGTATTGAAAACATTGAAAACGGAATTCGCCAAAACCAAATTTTATTTAAAAACATAGATGGTGTTTTCAAAAACACAAGAACAACTTTGAAGTTTATAAAATCCTTAAGACACAGGAGTGAAAACAATCTAATTTGGAAGAATTGCTAAAGTGAGGGAATTAAAAACAGTTTAAGGATAACGTCGCCGCGACGAAACGAAGGGCTCGCCGCAGTGGACCACAATTCGCAGCGTTGCCGCGGCAAAACCAAGAGTTCTCCGGGGTGAAAAATTGTAGACACATTGAAAAAAATGCAATTCACCTCAATTCCCAAGTTAACAACTTTAAACACGCATATGACCTATTTAAGAACAATTAAGTTGCCAAAATTGATGCATGAAGACACTATTTTGTTGAATTCAAAAAGATAGGAATTCCTCCCCCACACTTGGACAAAATATTACCCTCAATGTTAAACAAGCAAAGATAAAGCATAAGGTAAGAAAGCACAAAGGGTAATTCAACACAACAGAAGGAAGGCAGGAGACAGAACTAAAAGGGGAAATTATTGAATTTGATAGAATTGAAAGGGGACTGATTAAACTAAAAGCTAAGCTATTTTCCTACTAGGGTTGGTTCTCCTCCACACTTACTTAACAAACTAATGCACTGAAAAATGTCACGATCAATCACGAAGCATAAGTAAGTAAACGAGTGAAGGAAGGAAACAACTTGGGAGTTATAGAGGTTCCTGATTCTCCCGGTAAACCTTTGACAGATAGTTATGTTGTGGCAGAACAACTTCATCCACTCCCATGTCCGTGTCAGCCTCCACTATGCCAAATTCACCTTAAATGTTTGTCACAGAAAAATTAGAGTTAGCCTCAACGAGCTTCCATAGAAGGTGTAATATGTAAAATCCTAACTATCAAAGATAAAGGAAAACCATCAATGAGTTTGAAACTAAACTATCTAGAATGCAATCTAAAAGAAAAGACTCCTAACTTCACTTAGAAACAAAATGACAAAAGCTAACCTAAAGTACCAATTCTTGGTTCCCCAGCAATGAAGCCATTTTTGATCGGCTCTTCCTTTCGATCTTAAGATCAAACCCTTGGAAGCCGAATCAAAAATAATTTAATTCTAAGGATTGCAATATAGGATGCAACCTTGGGTCGTCTCACTTAATCAAAACCTAATTAAATGGACCTAAGCTAGCCTATATGTCACAAAACGCAAGTGAAATTAATAGGAAAAGTGAGTTTTGATTTTTGGAAACATTAACTACACTAAATTGCATTGTAAAAAGTATTTGTGGATTTTTTGAAAATAGAAAAAAACGAAAAGATTAAGACAAGTGATAAAATCCCCTTGAAAACAAGCTTTGGCTATCATAGTTCAAAACTAATTTGATGGGGTTAGAAATCACTAAGTTTGAAATGATAAACCTTAAAGGACTCTCTTTAAGTCCAGGATCTTAATAAATGAACTCCATTTCTCAAGATCCCGTTAAGCGGTCTTAAGCCTTAGAACCTTAAAGGACCCTTTAAGTCCAGGATCTTGATCAATGAACTCCATTTTTCAAGATCTCCTTAAGCACATCTTAGTGTGTGCGGTGGATTTACCAATGTAATGGGTCAAATGAAATCTAGCATCAACTCAATATCAAACACAACTAGGCAGATAAAAGAGAATCAATAAGATCACAAGTTGACATATATGAGACTTCATATATTTAAGCACAAAGTTCTACATAAACAAATCCATAGCACATTACATTGTTCAACGCTTAATTAAACTCTAATTAACCATATCTAACTACAAAGCAATAAACCCTTGTTAAGTCAAAACGACTTTATGATTACGAATTTTGATGATAAACAAAAGCAGACGTAAACAAAAGCAAACGAATGAAAAGTAGACGCAAAGTTGAAAAGTAAACGGAAGCTATTTGGAAAGCAAATGCAAAGTTGAAAAGCAGACAAAAGCTATTTGGAAAGAAGACGAAAGCCAACAAGAAAGCAGACGCTAGAAAAGCAGATGCAAGAAAGTAGACGCTAGAAAGCAGACGCAAGAAAACAGACGCTAGAAAGTAGACGCAAGAAAGCAGACGCTGGAAAGCAGACGGAAGCATCAATCTGAGTTAGTTACAGAACTCAACTGAATAACCGTTTCTTTAAAGAATCAAGAAACAGTTATTAAGATGCAGTTGAAGACAAAGGCTATAAATACGAGTCAGAGTTGAAGATTGCATACATACATATTATATAGAAAACAACCGAAAATCTCAAAATCTAGAGAGAATACTATACGAATTGTTAGAGCTATTTTTCTGTAATAAGCTTGTAACACTTTTAGTGTGAAAGTGATACAGATAGCCTGAAGAGGTTAAGAGTAAAAGAATACTGATTGTATAGAGACCTGAAGAGGCTCAAAGAAAAAGAATACTTGTAAAGTTTTGAGAGATAGTGAAATCTCAGAAAGACATATGAGAACTGGACGTAGTCCATAGTTTGGGGTGAACCAGTATAAAAATTACTGTATCGAAATCTCTCAACTCTCTCTCTCTCTTAGTCGTGTTTTTCAATATTACAGTTTACACAAGTCTATAAAAAAAATCTTTTACAAACGTGTATACATTAGTTCTTTTAAAACGAACAAGTTTTGTTTAATCAAAAGAAGTTTTCAAAAAGGGGTTTTAAAAAAATTTACCACAATTCAACCCCCTTCTTGTGCATCTATATAACGTTATTGAGTAGTGTATTAACGTGTGATTCACTTCAAACATATGATCCTATAGCTAGACTAGAAGCTATTAGGATATTGCTTGCATATGTTGTTTGTCATGATATAAAACTGTTTCAAATGGATGAAAAAGTGCTTTTTTGAATGGTTTTATAGATGAAGAATTTTATGTAAAGCAACCCCTTAATTTTGAAGATACTGATAAACCAAACTATGTCTATAAACTTCTTAAAGCTTTTTATGGATTGAAACAAGCACCTCATGCTTGGTATGATCGTCTGAGTTCGTTTTTGATTAAAAATGACTTTATTCAAGGTTAAACAGATAAGACCTTGTTTAGGAAAAATATTTAAAATGATTTTATAGTTATACAAATATATGTAGACGATATTATTTTTGGTGCAACTTCTAAGAAGTTATGTTCGAGTTTTGAAAATCTTATAAAAAGTGAATTTGAAATTAGTATGATTGGTGAATTGAAATTCTTTCTTGGTTTACAAATTAAAAAAACTGAAGAAAAGATTTTTATTCATCAACGAAAATATATCAAAGAAATTTTAGTCAAATATAAAATAGAGAAGGTCAAACCAATGTCAACTTCTTTGCATCCTTCAATCCTCTTATCTAAGGATGAAGCTGGTATAAAGGTTGATCAAACTCTTTTAAGAGGAATTATTAGTTCTTTACTTTACCTAATTGTAAGCAGACGTGATATATTATTTAGTGCTTGTTTGTGTGCAAGATTTCAAGCAGATCCTAAAGAATCTCATTATATTGCTGTCAAAAGAATATTGAGATATTTGGCAGGTTTTACTGGTCTTTTATTTATGTCTGAAAAAGATAAAGATTTCAAGTTAACTGGCAACTGTGATGATGATTATGCTAGAGATACAATTGATAGAAAGAGTATAAGTGGAGGTTGTCACTTTCTTGGTCAAGCAAGAGACAAAGTTCAATTGCTCTATCTACTGCAGAGGCTGAATATATGTCAACTGTAAGTTGTTCACAGAAGTTATGGATTAAGTATCAGTTAGAAGATTATTCTATCCAAGAAGATCAGATTACAATCTTCTATGACAACAAAAGTGCTATTAATCTCTCAAAGAATCCAATACAACACTCAAGGGGAAAACATATTGAAGTTAAACATCATTTTATAAGAGACTATGTACAGAGAAGGATTATCAATCTACAATTTGTTGAGACAAATCAACAATCGGCGAATATATTCACTAAACCCTTAAGTGAAGATAGATTCAAAGAAATCAGACAAAACTTGAATATGGTAATGTTAAATGATCACTCATCTGACACATCATAACCCAGACTATTTGTACAGAAGAAGATGAAAAGTCGTAAGTTTTCAAGTAAATAGTAACGGTAAGTTGTGAACGGTAACTTTTCAAGAGTATATATAAGAAGGAAATCTTCTTAAGGTTCTAAAATACCTTATACTCCAGAATTTTCTTGAAAAACCTTGAAACCTACTTGTCTAGTGCTCTCAACAAAGACGACTCAATACTCTGTTCTAAACTTCAAGTTCTTCTCATTTCATATTTTTATCTTTAGATACTAACCTCGCTACGTTAAGCGAATTACATTTGTGTGTTTGGTGTTTATTTGTTGTAGATCAAAAATGGAGAAATCTCTTATCTATGGGAGACAGGTTGATTTCACTTCCTTGAAGAAAAATCAGAAGGACATCGAACTAGAAATTGAAGCAGTTGGCTGGAAAAATTTCTTCAACATTCATGAGACGGTCTATTTGAATGAAACATATGAGTTCTAGAAGAATGCAAAGGTGGTAGACAACACCTTAATATAAATGGTAGATGGGTTGTCATTATAGTCACACAAGATTCTATCAAGAAGGCTATTGGGAGTCCAAGTATTGGAGCAAAACTATTAGCAATGCAAAAAGGATCGCTCAAGGTCGTATAGACAAAGCTCACATTGATCGACAAATATATGGATGTAGTAACCCAGGAGTTAAGAAGGCTTCAACCCTCGTTTCGAAGGATAGGGTTCTTCATTCACTTCTTATCCACTGTATTCTACCAAAAGCATGCTTAAAGGACTCGGTGACTGTTGGAACTCAAACTTTTCTTGGAAGTTAGAACTGTTGTATGTGATATGTTGGAAGTTAAAAACTGGAAAATGTATATGTTCATTGAGTATGCTTCGGTGTTTTAGCCATAACTTTTTCTCTAGTTATCCAAATTATATGATTATTGATTTGGATTAAACTAGAGAGATAACGCCACAAATTGTTCGATGAAATTGAGTTTCAATTCAGTCTCTAAGAGTACAATTCTCGATGGAAGTCAAGCATAGGATAATGTTTTAGTATAAGAACAGTCTAAAAATGTTTGGTGTATAACTTTGAGACTAGCGAACTAAATTGAATGATTTTGGATGTCATTAGAAAATTAAGACAATGAGGAACATTTCTCTAGAAGGATGTGCAAGCAAATTCCTTCAATTACATGATTAGAAAAGGTCTTGATTTTGGAAGAAGCTAAGCATGATTTAAATGAATTTTGAGGTCTTAATGGAGTATTTTGTGGAATTAAGTAGCATGATAATGGGAGTTAATTGGCATGTTAATTTGAGTAAGGCCATATGACATGGATTAAATTGAATTAAGGTGGTAACTTATGCATGAGGGAAAAATTGGAAGAACACTTAAGCATTAATTTACAAGGCTTATTTGTAAGGGCAATTTGGACATTACTCATTCGTTAGTGGCATTTTTGTAATTAGACATGTGGTTTGGCATATAATAGGGAGAGAGGCACGAAAATTAGAAGAAAAATGAAAGAAAAGAGAGAAGAGAGGGAGAGTCGATGGAGAGGAAAGGAGAAAGAAGAAAGAAGAGTTAGGTTTTGATTTTTCATGGTCTTCAAGAGGGATTTTTCAAGTTCTCAAGAAGGGAAAAGGAAGAGGAGGATGAGAGCCTTCTTTTGAGCTAAGAAACTACTCATTTGGTGAAGATTTAAGGTAAGTTGGATTTTACTCTTTGGATTCTTTTGAGAGCTTTTAGTTCAAATAGCTTAAGAATGGTATGAGTTTAAGTTTTCTAAGATCAATTTTGGTGATTATGGATGATTTGGGGATTTTGTGACTGTTGATGAAGGAAATTAATGGAGGCAAGAGGAATCAAGAGGAGCAAGAGGGGAAGCATGCTGAACAAGCGTAAGCAAGGAATTTTAAGGTGAGTACATGTTTATAATAGAGTAAATAAGTCATTTTTTGTTTTCTTTAAATCAAGGAAATTTAATGATTCAAATTGCATCATAATTGTTGCATAAATTTTGCCTTGAATGCATTGAAAAATTGCTACATGTTGATATGTGAATTGTGTGATTATTTATAAAAATGATATCTTTGGAAAAGATTGCAAGTTTATGAAATTATGTTTTCGGAAATGGTTTTCGAAATATATCAAGTACATGAAATCAAGTTTTTCGAAAAGTGCCATTTTTGGCAACAAGTTTTGAAATACATGTTATGTGGGTTTTGGTAGTCCATCCAAGAACTGTCACGTGCACGTTGACCGAAGAATAGGCTTCTCCCACCTGCCCACTAGTGGCACGGATCTCCTTAAAGGACTCCCTTAAGTTTACGACTACACAGGACCAGTATATGGGAATGTGTAGTGCATCATGAATATGGGTCTACCTAAACCATTTCTGTGCTTATGTGTTCATGATTTGCGAACAAGTTGATGCATTCATGTTTTGTGGTTTATAAATTTGAATACATGATGGGAATTTGAGAAACAAGTGCTTTATGAATTTCAACAAGGATTTTCTATGATAGTAAACTTTTGAATGGTTTTGCTTATTTTTTCGTTATAAGCTGTTACCCACAAGCTTTCGAGCTCACCCCCTCTCTTTCCGCATCCTCAGGTGATAAGCGGGAAACAGAGTGAAAGAAAGTCAAGACATTATTTCGGATACGCATGTTTTGTTTTGTCTTGGATTAATTGATGTAAACCAAGGCTTTAGATGTATTTTGAGAATTATTGGGTTTTGCATGTTTTGTATATTGGATTTTGATATCGATATTGTATTGTGGCTTAGAATGCCATTAAAGTTTGTAAACTCTTATTTATGATGTTAATGAATTATGGAATCGTGGATGGTTTGAAATGTAAATTTGTTTTATGAGATGAACTTGATATTTGAATTGTTATGAAGTGATTCTGCATAAGAAGAAGTGAATTTGTGAAGATTATAAGTGTATATGGTGTTAGGATGAAGGTTGGAACCTTTGGAGGGGCATTGGAGGGCTTTGGTGAGCCACCATGTCCGTTTAACAGATATAACTTTCATTTAACGGACCTTCTCGGGTGTAAAAACACCCTTAGCTAGTCTATGTCCGTTAAATTAACGGACATTCTCGGGTCATTTGGCCTCCTAAGCCTGATACATGTCCGTTAAACGGACATTCACGGGAAAGATTGTGTTTTTTGACCCTTTTAGAGGTAGAATCGGATTTTATGGTCTTCATGAAAGTTTTAGATCTCGACGTCTTCTTTCTAATGGTTCAAACACAAAATCAATCCAAGATTTTTGGTGAGAGTTATAACAATCGCGCCAAGAGAGGTTCAAATCAATTTAGGGTATGAACATGGTCTATTCTTTTGGGCATAACTCCCTCATCTGACCTCCAATTATGGTGATTATTGGACCAATAGATTTATAAGACATGTATCTATCTCTCCATGAAAATTTGTATCATTTGGAGTTGATTTGAGAAAGTTTGCATAAAATTAAGTGAGAGGTCGGTTAGGAGAACATGATTAGGGTTTGAGTAGACTTGAGCTTTTTAAGCATATATTGAGCTATAGAACTCCAATTGAGTTGATTCTTGTTTCAAAGCAAACTAGAGACCTAGAGCTGTGAGTTCTATGAAGAAGTCAAATTGAAATTCAGATTTGAAGATTTCCAAATTCTGTTCACAAACATGAGAAATGAGTTCAATCATGGTGACTGATTTGTATGGGCACACCATTGATCAATTTATGAGGAAATTTTTAGGATGTTATGAGGAAAAAAAATATGATGGCTAATAAGGGTTCAATGAAATAACCCTTTAAAGTAATATGCGCGCTCATGTTTCATGTTTTTGCAAGAGGTTGGATTCTGGAATTCGGACCCAACACAAGTGATGGAAAAGCAAGCGTTGGACTTTGGAATCAAGCGGAGTCCAACAGATGTATGAGTCCGAAAGGGTTGGGTTCCAGAAACGGGATCCAACATTTATGGTATCAGAGCAAGAGGGTTGGGTTTTGAAAACGAGATCCAACATATTGGATAGAATAATAATTTGTAAAAAGGATAATACTTCTATTTCATTAGATTACTAATGACTTTATATGATATAGTCATACATATTAAATGAAATAATGATTTAAAATTTTTGAAAAATTCAAATTGTTTGAATCTAAGTAGAAATTAAGCATTGAAAATGCTGAAGCATTTCGATGAGACTGGTGAGTTTTAAATTTTTTGGTTATCTATAGGGAATGAGATTCTTTGGTGAATACCTTCACAACTAAATTCGTAAGAGTATGAATCTATGGAAGGAGTAAAATACAATATGAGATATTGTATAATGCAATATTATTTGTTCTATAGTTATGCATAGTATATTAACTTACCTCTTTGATATTAGATATGAAACGCTAAGTGATAACTTGCATTTTATCATGTTAAATTCTTTATGTTTCATGTTCTTTTGGTAGAATTTTGTGATGTTTTGCTTGTGTTTCTACGGTAATTTATGTCTTTGCATGTTCTAGGTGACGAAATACAAAGTGACGCAATTTGGAATGAGATTCTTTGGTGAATACCTTCACAACTAAATTCGTACGAGTATGAATTTATGGAAGGAGTAAAATACAATATGAGATATTGTATAATGCAATATTATTTGTTCTATAGTTATGCATAGTACATTAACTTACCTCTTTGATATTAGATATGAAACGCTAAGTCTTTGTAAGAACCAAAGTTAATGATTCAAGCATGCGATGCTTGGTTGAAGCATATATTATCCATTAAGTTTGGAACTGAAATGGGTAATAAAAGGTTATGAGATATCTAAAAGGTTGGATATAATCTTACAGGCCTGTTGAACAAATTGTTTGATTTAATGTATACTTATAAGAGAATGGTTCTCAAGATAAGTAGTGAGAGTAAAATGAAGTTTGAAAAGTTCAAATCTCATGACAATACATCCAATTGTAACTAATGCCTTTAATGATACATTTGATGTATAATTGAAAGGCTACGAGATGTTAAAAGATTCACTTTTATGATGAATTCAAAGAGTTTGTTTTGGTGATGATTATGAATTTATCACGTCTACAAGAGGGCTAGAGGGAGTATATTTGTCCTCTTCAGTGGGACTATGTGGAACAGAGAACAAAAGTTATAACTTTCAATTGTAGAACACATAATTTTCAAGAACAACTCTTGTTGGATATGAAAAGGTAACAGCTTAATTATGGGAATTAGATCTATAGAGATACATTGGACATTATTAACTTATTCTAAGTGCATAGGTAACGTACTAAAGATGTTTAGTATTTAAGATATCAGATACTTGTGAAGAATTAAGGATATTCACTACTCTATGTGTGAGTTGATATTTGAGTTCAAGATGATAAGTGTTGGACCCCGAACTTTTCTATTAAATGAGAAATTGTTGAAAGGAAATAGAAAAGATGGTTTAGGTATAAGATGGGTTATATGTGATATGTTGGAAATTAAAATTTCAAAAATGTAATTGAAACATGTTCATTGAGTATGTTTCAGTGTTTTAGCCATAACTTTTACTCTAGTTATTCGAATGAGATGATTCTTGATTTGATTAAACTAGAGAGATAAGGCTACAAATTGTATGATGAAATTAAGTTTTAATTCAGTCTCTAAAAGTATCAATTTTTAGATGGAAGTTGAGCACATAATATTGTTTTAGTATAAGAATAGTCTGAAAATGTTTGGTGTATAACTTTTAGACTATGGAACCAAATTCAATGATTTTTTGATGTCATTAGAAAATTGAGACAATGAGAAACATTTTTCTAAAAGGAAGTGTCATCAAATTCCTTCAATTACATGATTACAAAATGGTCTTGATTTTTTTAAGGAGTTAAGCATGATTTAAATGAATTTTAATGTCTTGCTAGACTAACTATTTTATTTGGAGTTAATTATTATGTTGATGTCGGTAGGATTTTAAAGTATGGTTAAGTAGTAAGAGCATGTATGTATGAGGGCTTTTTGGGAAGATCACTTAAGCCATTTAAGTTGCAAGGCTTGTAAGGAAGGGTAAAGGGGTCTTTGTACACTCATTAATGGCAAGATTGTAAATAAAAAGGTGTGGTCTTGTGTTTAAGAAGTGGAAAAACGTGGATTTCAAGGGAGAAGAAGAAAAGCAATGAAAATTAGAGAGAAAGATGGAGAGAGTGTCGGATTTGTGAGAAAGGAAGAAGGAAGTTAGGATTTTGATTTTTTCTAAGCTTTCAAGATGGATTTTGAAGTTGATTCAAGAAGGAAAAAGGAAGAGGAGGATTAGAGCTTCCATTAGAGCCAAGAAATTCATTGTTTGGTGAAGATTCAAGGCAAGAGTATGTTTGACTTGTTGTATTTTTAGAGAGATTTTGGTTCATATAACTTAAGAAATGTATGGGTTTAAGTTTTCTAAGAAATTTTGTGATTATGTATTATGGGTTTCTTAATTAGAATGTCCATTGATTTGGGGATTATGTCAATTGTTAAAGGAAATCAAGGAAGACAAGAAAAGGAAAGAGTAAAGGCTTTTTGAGCAAGGTTTGCAAGCAAGGAAGTTAAGGTGGGTTTCATGTTTATACTTGGATAATGAGCCATTATGTTTTCTTTTAGCCAAGAGAATAAAATGATTCCTCAATTGCTTTATAATTGTGGCATTTGTTGCTTTTGAATGGGTTGTGAAATTGCTATATGTTTTGTTGTATGAAATTTTGATGATGAATTGTGAATGTTGTTGATGAATTGGAATTGCTAAATGAAAAAGGTTTTCGAAAAATTACATGTCCATGAAAAACAAGTTTCTAAAATTTTGCCATTTGGGCAATCTTTTTGCAAGTCATGATTATATGTTATGTAGATTTGTGGTAGTCCCTCAAGAACCGTCATGTACACGTTTTGTATCACCCCACTTCCGCAGGGCACGTACCCGACATCCTGTATGATATCTGAGACCGTGCCCCACGAGGGTGGCATGCTAAAGTACTCAACCAATCAAAAGTTAGTATAAATATTTTTTTAAAACTCTAACATAATGTACGGAAATCCATAACCAAATTGGGCCCAATTTCATTCATAAACATT
>JANVCL010000009.1:4310012-4325988 GCA_026546855.1 Erythroxylum incrassatum
ATCATGCTTTAAACTCCAAATCACGCATTTCAACCAAATTTAAAACCAACTCCTTTTGCATCATACTCATGAACTTAACAACCACACTAGACAACCACACTAGACACACTAGACATAAGTATTAGAAGTTATCTATGCATTCTCTGGTAACTTCTAATAACTCACTGCTCAAGTCACTGCCTGCAATTGTTATTCCAACAACTTTACATGCCTGTTTTTCTTTATTCTCTTGCTACCCACCAATGACCTGAAAAATGACGCAAATGTTTCAGGTTCCAAAATCAGGAAGAATTAAGAAAATATCTGCAAAATTCTTACATTAAACATCAATCTATAGATTATTATTCCGATGGGTAAAAATAAATCTGCAAAAAATAAGCACCTACACAT
The DNA here is from genome assembly GCA_026546855.1 of Erythroxylum incrassatum. NCBI lineage: Eukaryota > Viridiplantae > Streptophyta > Magnoliopsida > Malpighiales > Erythroxylaceae > Erythroxylum > Erythroxylum incrassatum. The sequence goes on from JANVCL010000009.1 coordinate 4,310,403, forward strand.
GGAATTTGATACAAAGATTTATATACCCAGATTTAATGTAGAAGAAGGGTGGAAACTAGAGGACGTTCTCTGTTCTTCCTAGCCGTCCCCATCGTTGTTGTTCTCCTCGTCTTCCTTCTCGTTGTCTACGCTCGCTGGGTCTGTCTCTATGATATTCCTAAATTACCCACCAATTCTTTGCCACCAACGAATCTCCGGCCACTAAGGCGTTGCCAACATCTCGATACAGAGCTTATTTACTTCCCACGCTTGCTCCTCCGTTTGGCTGCCTGTCGTTGCCTGCTTCACCTTCTCCAGTAGTGGTTTTAGGGATTTTGCGTAAACGAAGAGAAGAATTGGGGAAAAACGAAAAAGGCTAGGTAGTTTAGGAGAGGATGGGTTGGGTTATTAGCTGTGTAGTTATTATATGCAGGTATAATTTTGGGTTTAGCCAACAGTGACATCTTATTAATAAAACATCATAAAAAATATAACAAATTCACGACGTTTATTTAAACGTCGCGAAAAATTTGAACTTTTCGTGACGTTTTTTAAACGTCACAAAAAGTCTTCACAATTCGCGATGTTTTATGAATAAGACATCGCGAATTGTGTTATTTTCTTGTAGTGAGTCTTCATGGAAGCACCAAAAAGAAAAGAAAAAATTTGCATAAGAGAGGGAGAGAGACTACTCCTTTTGGAAAGTTCTTAATCCCAACGCAAATGATATGCAAGTTGAAGATGGAAGTATTCACCCCAACAGAACTAACACATGTTAAGACAATCTAGATATTTGAAAAGAAATCATAAAGCACCAAACAATAAGTTCAATTCATCATAAGTTGGTGCAACGATTCATACATATCCAAAGATGTAGTCTTAAGTGAACAATTCATAAGTGTTAGAGCAAATTAAACCGCAAAACAACAAAAAAGAACAACAAGCTATAATGCATTTGGAATGTAGCAATAGTGTGGTTCTTCTGTGGATGTTCTTTAATAAGTGTGGTTAACCTCTAATAAAATCCCCGTTGGCAAAATCCTATTGTTCAGGATCGACTTTTCTAAAACCCTATAGGAAACACAAATAACAAATTCATCATAGCCCCCTCCCCCAAGTATGAGTTTCAAGGATACGAGTAGAAACAAAAACAGGAACAGAAAATAGAAAACAGAAAAACAAAAGAAAAACAAAAGAACAACAACAAAAAGAAAAAAGAAAAACTTTTCCTCAGATATTGCATGAGAGATTCATACAGAGAGTTATTCATTGATGATTAGTTTGAGATGGAGCTAAAAATACATTACTTAATGCTCTCTAATTAAATTGTGATTTGTATGTATGTATATGGTAAACATTTATAACCAACCTGCTTTTTGAAGAAACTGTGTCCTTTCACAGCAGATCGAGAACAGAGTAGCACTTGCACAGAAGAATGCTTGAAATAATAGCGAGTCTCTTCATCATTGGTATGCATAACACCCTCTTACATATCGCATAGATCCAATCAATATCCACTGAAATTTAAAAAATTAAGCAATTGCTACACTTTTTACACAGTAAACATTTTGAAGCATGAAAAGCAACTTTATGAATGGATTGTTACTAATTATTTGAATTCTCTCTAGGCATGAGGTTTTTCTAGCTTGAATTAATATAATCTATTGTTCTATTGTTTAAAACCAAATCTAAGCTTCTTATATCCAGCAAATAAACTGGGTTAACCTCTTACTCAATTTTTTTAGCCACATTGAGAAGGTACATATTGTAACATCTATAGCTGAAAACCCATGCTGAACTTGTAGATTCTCGTAAGTAGTACCAAATAATAGTTGAACAAAGATTGTAGATTTTCTATGATTTCCTAAAATTCTCTATCACACTAGACTCCACAATATGCAGACATTCGGGGAAATGTAGGCTGTGATTGAAATCTTAATACATTTGGAAAAATTAATTACTGCATTATGAGATCAAAACAATACGAGCATAAATTACAGCATCTGCATTTAATCAATGATAAATGCACTACTAAGATCAAACTTAAAAAGACATTAATTTCTAACTCTTCAAAATGGCTCATCCTTATGGTATTAAATATAAATGCTGCACCAAAGACTATTAAGGTCTAAAGGATGACTATAGTTTTTCTGTCAAATTTACCAAATTGGAACTAGAAATCAAAATAAAGTCGACATGGAAATCAAATCCCAAAAATCACACTAGACATGAAGGAGCATTTCAATGAATAAGAAGAGTTTCTTACCATTTTGTATCCCAAAATACTCCTGGAAGTAGGATCATCCCATACAAGGAGAAAAACTCTTACACCTTCCTGAGACTTAATTTTCAAAAGTTCTCCCAGTGTGCAGTCCTTCTGATCATTACCCGTCTATACCATCTTAACATTGTGGAGAACCGACCAACCAGTAATGTAAACAAAGTGAACTTCCGAAGTAGAATGTGTGATAGGAACATTGAAGTGTTGCATCCACACTAGGTTACTCGCTGTTAGTAATCACAAAAAGTACTCGCAATTACAGCATATGAGACAGAAAAAGAGGTAGTATATGTCATATAAAAGCTATTAGAACCATCAACTCTAGTGGCGAGAGCTAGATAAGGCTTAAAAGATCCTCCTCCAAATATATAGAAGTTATTTCCATCAGGACCAGAAAAGGTGTTCTTTACTAAAACCAAAACCAACTGTAGAGATAGAGAGAGGCAACAGAAATAGAGAGATGAAGAATAAGATGCATCTGTGTGAAGTGAATAGAAGACACCATGAATGAACCATTGACGATCAGCATAAAAGAAAGAAAATCAAGAAAGTAATAAAATCAGGGTTAAGGTTAGGGTTAGGGATGAGGTGGAGAGGTTACCCATTGCTCAGAGAGCAAGCTCCACTTCTTAATCTAGAAACGCTTGGGCTTCACATTTGGGTGGGAAGAAGGCAGAGAGAAGGAAATGAACACGCATTAATTAAACAAAAGTCAAATGCCTTTCGCAACGTTCTCTCTAACAAAACGTCACGGCTTCTATTTCGTGATGTTTTATTGATAAAACGTTGTAAAAAAATGTTATAAATTTTGTGACGTTTTTATAAAACGTCACAAAAAATTTAAAATTTTTTTGATATTTTTTAAACACCACAAAAAGTCTTCATAATTTTTGAAATTTTTTCAATAAAACATCACGAATTGTATGTATTTGTTGTAGTAAAGGGACGAATTATCCAAATATTTTTTCGTTTATGCTTTTTACACTAAGAAAGGCTTCTAATTAGTTGTCCCAATACAATCAAATTTGCATTCTTTGGTGGAAAGATTGCTTTAAGTGGTCAAATGTGGCTGGTTTAGGCTTTGAATCAATGATGGTCTACTTTATTTAGTTAAAATATTTTATTTCATTCAGTGAAGCTGGACAAAATTTAAGAATCTAAGATCTACGTATTTAAAATAAGTTCTGCTTTACGAATCATATCAGTTAAGTTTTGAAGTTATATTAAATCCACAATTTTATCAATTACATTTTTGTTGGACTTTATTATGGAAAATGAAATAAGAGTTCACCCAAATAATAAACATATTAAGAATTTGGTCTCTCATAGATCATAGAATGGGCATTGCAATTGCTATGTATCCATTATCCTTAAGCTTTTAAATATTGTCATGATTAATTCATGAGGTAATTATTACTAGTGTGCAAAAATGATTAATGGTACTTTCTTGTGAACTAAAATGAATAATTATTGCAAGTGATAACTCAGAATAAGATGGTAGTGATGATAGAGTCAAAAAATAGGAGAGAAAGTGATAAATTCTAGATGAGAAGAAGATAAATCAGAATGCCACAAGGGAATCAAATCTATTCCCCATCTTTTTCATCATGAATTCTACATCAATTTTGACGGAAATTTGTTCTAATATATCTTAATTACTAATCAAAAGAGGCGAGTTAATTATCTCAAAAATTTATTCTAATATATCTTATTTACTAATCGCAAGAGGTGAGTTAATTATCATATTTATCTATCTATACATATTCACTTAGATATGAACAAGAAACCCACATTTGAAATTAAAAGAAAATGCAAAAAAAAAACTTGTTAACCAAATGATATATCATAACATAAGGATAAAAAGACATGTTAAACATTTAATTTAAACTCTAGCTTAAACTTTTTTTAAGTCATCTATTATATATAAAGAGTACTTTTGGGATTTTTTTGGTCCCTTAACAGATGTCTTTCCTATATGATAAATGAGCCTTAGAAAAAGGAAAATATTAATTTGTCTCTCTTCTTTCTGTAAACTTTTCATTTCTTCATCTTTAACCTCCAAAACATTAATCTTTCTCTCTTCTCTCTTTAAACTTTTCATTTCTTCATCTTTAACCTCCAATATTACTCATTTCCCTTCTTTTTTTTTTCCTGTGCTTAAGCAAGTTTCCTTTTGGAACATACTTTAATTAACTAATACATGGGTACAACTAGAACATGCTTTTAGGAAAAGTGAGTTTTTCTCTTACACTACAAGAAAAGAATAAAAATGTTGCAGAAGGTCAAAAAAACATTGCAGATGCCACAAAAAACATCGAAGAAGGTAGTGAAGAAGGTGGTGTGGGCCAGCGTCGTTTTAAAAAACGTCACCAAAAGATAGGATATTGGGCAACATTTTATGAAATCGTTGCTGATTGTAAGAGTATCCACAACGGTTTTAAAAACGTCGCAGAAATAAACTAATCAGCTACGTTTCAAAAATGTCGAAGAATAGGTACAATCCACATGTTTGTTTTCTAAATATCGTGGATTGTAAGAATTTATTTGTTTTGATTTTTGCCGAAAATAATTTTATTTAGTAATTTTTCAATTTTATAATAAATTTTTTCATTTATCCAAAATAATTAATATTTAATAATTATTCAATATTAATTTTAATTTTTTCTTTGTTTTCATTTATCCGAATATAAAAATAATTTATAATTATTCAATTTTAATTATTATTTTAATTTTTGCAATATTTCGAAAATAAATTTTATTTAATAATTTTCAATTGTAATAAATATTTTTTCTTTTATTTTGTTCCAAAATTTTGAAAATAAATTTAATTTAATTATTTTCTAATTTAATGATTAACAAAATTTTAAAATCTTATTTATTTAATAAATATTCAATATTATTTATGAAATTTATTTATTTAATAATTCTTCAATTTTTTGAGTATATCATTAATTTTAATAATTACTCATGTATGACAAGTATTTAATAAGTGTAGACAACTTATTATTTAATTGCAATTCCCAAACATGTCATAATGCGGTAATTAATATAAACAATACGTCATAAGTGTTTAATATATCAATATGAGTATATATCTAATCTAAACGAACATTATGTTTAGCACATAAAAGTTTCAAGATTTTTTTTGTTGTTTGACTTCGGTAGTTAATCGATCCTGCATTTCTTTAAATTGTTTAGTCAATTCATCAACTTGAGACTGTAACCCCTGATCAGCCCTCTTTGACTCCTCTAATTCGTCTCGAAGTCTCTTTCTAATTGAAGTCTTCCCTTGTTTTCGAGGCCTAATTCCTAAGTCAACAATGTAATATGATCTAGTGCCTAAGACTTTGTCGCACACTTCATCCACTATCATCAAATGATCATGTTCTATTGAATGTGTCAATTCATGACACATTAATTCTTTAAAAAGTAAGAATTAATTACATACACATTCTCATTTAAGAAATATTTGTAAATGAACTATGTACTCACTTATTTTTCTTTGCATTCGGCAGTTGTCCATTGATCTTTACTTTCATCATAATAAGTATGATACCATAGCTTCATCTGGTCACACTCGTCTCCATCTCTATCACTATGTTGTATAAAAATATATTACTAGTAATATTTATTATAAATTTTTAAATGCCAATCAAAGTAAAATATAATTAAAAAGATAATAACTCACAATCTCATTTCGTATCGCTACAAAGGCCTTGGAGCTAGAGTTTGATCGACATTTGACCTGACTCCTAGCCAATTTGGCTTTTTGACTTTTTTCCTAATTGTACATGTAACAAAATCTATTATAACATCTATAAATCACAATTCGTAAATACTAAAATATAATCAGTTGTCAAAGAAGTTGTGAAATTAAGTTTTTTTATCAAATAAACTAACCTTTGTAGTTGATTGCTCCCAATACTCGCATAAATCTATCCATTCCGCCACTGTGACATTACGCGGCTTAACATCCTTTCCGTGCTTGGTAAAATATTTTTTTAAATTATATCTTTGGTCTTTAGACCTTAAAGCAAGAAACTTCTTCACAACAATATGTACTTCGTTGTTAGTCCTTATTCACTTGACTTCTAACTTTTGTTGCAAAAAATTATAAATTATTGGTCAACGCTTTAGGCATATGGAAAACACGTACAAATTATGTCTAACTTATCAAATCCAATGTTCAATTCCTCATTAGTAATTTTTTTCCATTATGTTATTACAGGTAAGGAAGTTCGGGATACTATACCAATCTCACTCGATAATTTGGCAAACTGTATGGAGTTGGTTGGTTGTCCTTCAGCAGGGGAGATTTCTATCTTTAATCTCTTACCTATCGCCTTATTAATCTTTGCCAATCCGTGTCCTTTTATGAAACCTTTTGATTTTTTTGGGATCAGTCGTGGATCCTAAAATAGCAAAGGAATAATTTATAATTGTCATATAACATACTCTTAATTGGTTAGATAAACAAAATAATTAAACTTAATAGATTTCACCAATGTGATGTGAAAGATCATACTTGTAGTGCTTGCAGAAGAAGAGCTCATAGTGGGAAGAATAGTGTGATTTATTGGTGTCTGATAATTAGAAGCTGGAGGCATCTCTTGACAAGTTGATGGAGAACTAATATTACGTCGCATATTCACAATTTGTTCATACTTATCTCTAAGATGAGTACTAGGTCATAGATGTGACTTTTCTTGGTGATGAGTACTAGGCATAGATGTGACTTTTCTTGGTGTTGGAGTAGGCTCACAAGGTGCAGGTGTGTGATCATGTGGCTGCGTACGAACAAATGTCTCATTAGCTACACTTTTAAGAAGCTGACGGTACCGCAACTACGATTGTGTTGGTATTAAGCTACTGGGTGCAGCCTTATTCTTTTTCTTAGGTAGACCAGGTCCTATGTGAATCACCTACATTCACATTGACATTAGATTTCGAAGTAATATTCATCAACCATATTTAAAGAAAACAACAAAAACTAACATGCTCTCAGTAAATGATTCAAAATTCTTGTTTCTCATCCCTAATCAATCAATTCAAATCCAACAAAATATAGTGGTTATATTAGTTAAAGGTTCGGATGGCAATTGGATTTGATTAAATTTTAGCTAAATTCATAATACTATTCATAAAAGGTTTTGTCAGGAAAACTTGATGGATGATAAAGAATGATCAAGAATCCAGAAAAATTTGCAAGATTCTGCTCCTATATTCTTATAAATTTATGCATCCATGCATGCTAGATCCTATTTTCGGAGCCCAACATTTGGAGTCATAAAATAGTCGAATCTCAATGCACATTTTCTTAAACTATAAATGCATATGCAAAAAATGAATAATCAAAATGGCTCGATTTATTTAACACAATTTCAATCACAAAAGATGCAAACATTATTGAACACATCAAAGTTTTAGTAATCACTTGGGCACATTACAGAACAAAATGCTTTTTTTATAATATCTTTACATTTCAAAAACCACCCCTTTGTCTTAATACAAAATACAAAAAGGCACATGATACAATTGAATGCTTATGCTTAATATGATCTTAAATACAAAAGTCTTTATTCATGATGTTTGCCAAACTTTGCAAGGATCAATATTGTTATGCTTTTTCTTCACCTGCGGAGTGGAAGATAATGGGATGAACTGCGAAGTGCAGTGGCTTATATATTTATAGCCATTAGCAACGAGCCATACAATTTAGGCACACACAAATATATATAAATGTAACAAAGAATATATTTCCCAATTAATCTAGAAATTCTATCATCCACAATTCAAGCTCAACATTTCATAATTCGAATGTCATCACATGGAACATATCATAAAGATTCTTCCATCAAAACATAACACTCAAATATGCATCATACTTAGCAATTCAATTATATAATGCACAAACAATTGGCTCGAGGGTTCTTTGGAAACAGAATGGAAAAACCAAAGTTTACACCATGAACAGAATGAGTCCATTTTTGGAGCTCATATGTCATAAGCGAGAAGCCGGAAAAAAGGCTCTTGTCAACGTGCATGTGACAAATAGAATAGTTCCACTCTCGCCCAAACAGAAGCACGTAATCAAGCTTAAAAGCATTATATCAAATGCTCAAATCATTTCATCATACTTTCATACTTTGCATGCTCTTTCCTTTCTTTTCATTTATACAAAAATGTCATGACATATTCCAAGGCATAACATAAAAACACGTCATAGCAATTCACAATTTAGCAATTCAAGTACACCTATTTACACAATATCCATAAATATATTACCCAACTAATTTACTTGCAAAAATCCAAGTGAAGGTTGTCTTGCCCTTTTGCTCTTGGGTAGGATTCTCTTAGTTCCCTTCATTCTTCACCAAATGAAGGGATCTTTGGCTCAAAGAGAAGCTCTTTTCTTCCTCTACCTTTTTCTCTTCTTGAACAACTCCAAAATCTTTCTTGAAGACTAAGAATAATTAAACCCTAGCTTAACTCTCTTATTTCCTCTCAACCCCCATTCTCTCTTTCTCATTTTTGTTATCCTCTCCTTCTATCCCCCAATTCACGTTTTTTTCTTCGTTTATAAGTAAGATGACACTTCTTGTTCCAATTATGCCCTTAATGATTGAGAATTGTCCAATTTGCCCTTCCATTTATGCCTTATGTCTTTTATGCTTAAGTATCTTGCCAACAGTACCTTTGAACATTTTGACATCACTCTTTCTTCTAGAAAAATATTTCTCCCTTGTTTCAAGTTACTGCAAATCAGAAATCATCTCATTTGGAGCTCTACTGATCAAGACATCATTAAAATACCAAAGTATGTTCAGTAAAATATCCAATTCATACTCTTCCAATCCAATACCCTTACTTGATTCATTCAATCCTTTTTAAATCAACCTAAAAATCCATAACTTTCATGGATAGGTAGAAATAATTGTGTGAGAAATCTATTGATCTAAGAATCACTTCAATTGAAGGTTAGATAACAAGGTTATGGCCAGAAGAATTAAACATGGTTTTGTCCTCAATCATACATAACCTATCTTGGGATAATTAGCATAACTTTCTCTATAGATGTCAGATCAAGGTCATTCTTAGATGGTTTGAAAGTAGAATTCAAGTTCTACAACTTTAAGGAAGACTTGAAGACAAATTCTATCATCTATATGGTCAAAAATGGACCAGACAATAGCATTAGACCAAACTAGACGAAAATTCAGACGAATTGAAAAGTTAGATGAATTGAGAAAATTGCCATAACTTTCCTTATAGATATGTAATTAAGGTTTTCTTTGGCTTTTTTGAAAGAGGACTTCAAGATCTACAACTTTCATGAAGACAAAAATGGATTAGACTATAGCATTAGATGAAACTAGACAAAAAGTCAAACGAATTGAAAAGTTAGATGAATTAGGAAAATTGCCGTAATTTTCCCTATAGATATCTGATTAAGGTGTTATTTATATGGATTGAAAGAGGACTTCAAGGTCTACAACTTTTATAGGGAAACCAAAGATAGATTCTATCGTCTAAAGGTACAACAATGGACTAGATGAAAGGATCAGATGAATAATGCACAAAAGAAGTTTCAATCAGTTATAGAAGAAGCAAACGTTAACCATAGAATAAGCAGATAATCAACCATAGAAGAAGTAGAAAGCAGATGAAGCAGAAAGCAGAAGAAGCAGAAAGTAGAAGAAGCAAAAAGAAAAAGAAGTAGAAAGCAGAAGAAGCATAAAGCAGAAGAAACAAAAACCTGAAGAAGCAAAAATCAGAAGAAGTATAAAGCAAAAGAAGCAGAAAGCAGAAGAAGCAAAAAATAGAAAAAGATACATCTTCACCAGCTGATATGATGTCATCCTAGACAATATGACATCACCACAGACGATACGCCTTCGCAGACAATATGATGTTGTCACAGACAATACGCCTTCACAGACGATAGAAAGTAGAAGAAGCAAAAAGTAGAAGAAGAAAAAAGTAGAAGAAGCAGAAAGCAGAAGAAAAAAAGAAGAAGGAGATACACCTTCACCAGCCGATATGATGTCATGATAGACGATATGATGTCATCACAGACGATATGACGTCATCACAGACGATACTTCTATACTCTTGAACATCTTCCTTTATAAGGACCATAACTTTCAACTTAGATGTCCAAAATTTTCATACTATATACTTTGGAAAGATAAAAGAAAGACCTATAACTTTCTGGAAGATAAGTTTGTCTAAATCTATCTAGATCAATCCAGAATTTCCCCTAAATTCAAAACACTAATTTTACATTCATCTCCCATTGAGCTGCACTCAGTTCTCAACTTCATGACAAATTTTGAGATTCTTAAAGACAATATTTAAATTTTATGTCTTCATAAGAAATGTATCCATGTGTTTCTAGTTTAATCCAAATCAATAATCATTTCTTTTGGATAATTAGAGAAAAAGTTGTGGCTAAAAGGCTGAAGCATACTCAGTGAACTTTTTCCAAATCAACTACCCATTTTATTTCAAACTCTTTCTTTAATGCAACTCATACCAAGATCACTTTTTCTACTTCATTTACTCCTCATTCTCAAATCCATTTCAAATTAATATCATCCATAAAGAAATTATAGTCCATGATTAATCATGAACACTAATAACAGAACATACACATATATATACATATCCTTCATCAACTTACTACACATATTCAACTTCATTTTTTCTTTCATTTTACTTCAAACTTTCACCTTAATTCTTTCCATTTCAAAATCCCTTATCCACCAAAATACAAATGCAAAATATGAATCTATCCACATTTCTCATTTATTGCTTAAATCTTGTATATCATTTCTAATTCAACAATTTTCATTCATTTGTTCTTTACTCATGACTAATCGCTAAAATTTCTCGTTTAATAGTTCTAACTTCTAAGAAACGTTCGAGGTCCAATAATGCATGCGAATTTGCTTTTTAAGGAAAGAAACGTGAATAAACTAACTTTCTGTAACTTTTCCATTTGATAACAAAAGAGTAGAGAATGTGCAGATTTAAAATTGCAGATGTAAATTTGCATATGTAAATTTCATAAATGTATTTTGATATGAAAATGTGTATTTCATTCGCAAGTATTTTGATAACAAATTACATTTTCAAGTATGTGACTAAATTTGCAGATGTAAATTTCATGTATTTTGATAACATATTGTTCATAAATGAACCCAATAATCCATATACCAAAACCCTGAAGAAGAGAGGACTACAGTTCAAAATTACATAACAGTTATATACTTTTGTTATAATGTTCTAATGGACGATTTGGTTCAAGAATGAAACAGATAGGGAATAGAATAGTTATTCCTAGGAATAGAAAAGATGAAGAATAGAATAGAATGAGTATTACTTTGCTTAGATTAGGGAATAGAATAGATAAAAAATGTTTGGTTTGAAAATATAAATTTGATTATATTATTATTATTATTTTTTATGGCTATTATTATGATCATGATTATTATTATTATTAACTTTATTCTTCTTCTTATTGTTAAATATTGATATAAATTCTCTACTCATTATTAAATTTGTCAATTTTTATTCTTAATTATATTACTAAACTCATTATTATTATTATTATCATCATCATCATCTTTATTATTTATTTATTTATTATTATCATCTTCATCATCATCTTTATTATTACTACTTAATTAATTATTTATTTATTATAATTATTATTCATTATTGTTATTATTATTATTAATGATTGTTATTTATTTATTATTATCGTTATTATTATTATTATTATTATACAAAATTAATTTTCTTCTTCTTATGATTATTATTATAAAAATATTATTATTATTATTATTATTATATTTATTGTTGTTGTTGTTGTTGTTATTATTATTATTATACAAAATTAATTTTCTTCTTCTTATTATTATTATAAAAAATAATTTTCTTATTATTATATTTATATTTATTATTCTTACTATTATTATTATTTATTATTATTATTGTTATTATCATCATCATCATCATCTTTATTATTCTTATTATTATTAATTATTTTTATTTATTATTATTATTATTATCTTTATTATTCTTATTCTTATTGTTATTATTATTATACAAAATTATTTTTATTTTAATATACGAAATTATTTATGTCATTATTATTATTATTATTATTATGAACTTTATAATTCTTATTAGTATTAATTATTGTTATTTATTTATTATGAACTTTATTATTCCTATTCTTATTAATTAATTATTCATTATATTTTTATTTTTTATTAACTTTATTATTGATATTATAAATTTTCTACTTATTATTATTCTTTTTAAATTTATTATTGTTATTAATTTAATTATTATCATTATTATACAAAATTAATCTTCTTCTTTTGTTTATTATTATTATTATTATTATTATTATTATTATTATTATTATACGAAATTAATTTTATTCTTCTTCTTCTTCTTCTTATTATTATTAAATTCCATTTTTAGTATTAATTATAATGGAACGATATTAAACCAAAATAAAACATAGGGCTTTAAATTACTAACAAGATAGTTAGTTGAACAAAATATACATTTCAGCCCTATTTTAGATAGCTAGACAAAATAACTTTTACATGAACATAATCATCAGTGTGTGGCAAGAAATCTCCTCGTCTACCCTAGTCTTCAAGAAGACACCAGAGTGAAAAGCACAAGCATTTGTGTAACATGAGTGTTAACATCCTCATCATTGCAGGAAACTAGGATAACATTCTCATGATAAGTCCACTTTGGTTTTATTCGTTTTGAATTTTGAGTGTCAATTGTTGAGGGGGAATTCATCGACATACTTATCTATCAAATTAAAGCAATAAAGATAAATTAAAAATAATCATCATAATAAAGGAAAAATAAAAACATTCATAAAATTCTTCATACCAATTAACATTAAGCATCAATAGCTAACGAGAACAATATAGTCTACAATAACAACGTACAATATAAACAACAAAGAGTACAACTTACATAAACAATAATATCAAGCCTCCTAACACTGAAAACAAAATACAAAACCTAAAAAAAGTCAATTCTCAATTTGCCTAGATATTTTCCATTCACTGAACATTTTGCGTGCCAATCCAATTCTCCAATTTGTCCAAGCATTAGTTGGGCCAATAGTAGTGACAGACTCCTCCTCAAATATCACTCATTCCAACTAAAGATCTAGAGATATCATGTATTAATTAGGTTTGTTGTCTAAAGTTCATATGAATTGTATGAATTCTCTTAACTTTAGGTATTAGAACATTTTGGGATCTTTTGAATTATCAAATTATGACATATATTCAAAAATTCATTGAATACTCGAGCAAAAACCTAGCACTAATCTTTATGTAAACAACTAAGAATGGAAGACTTTTAGGTTTAGTTGTTTAAACCAAAAGAAATGCTCCAAGATTATAAGCTTATTTGTCCTTATCAGTAGCAAACATCCAGACTCATTAATTGCCATTATTAATAAGGGAACTTTAAACTAGTAACTTATGGATGTTATGTAAAGCTTAATCAAATGTGTGGTCCTCTCTGTCATTAGCCTTTCCAATTTTAAGAGTAAAGGTAAGCAGTGATTTGTCTTGTGGGAGACAGCTTAATGATTCATTTTGCACACACGATTTCTATATGCTAAGACTTGGATATGTTTCTTTTAAGAATCAACAACTGATAATTGTCAAGAACTCATCATCTTTAAAGCTTTTTTCTCAAATTGGACAATTGCATACCAACCCTGTTATCAGTAAACATTTTTCAGATTTGAAAGGACAACTGAAACACATAAGTTATAAATTGTTACGATCCGTTCAAAGTAATTTATTTGAACTATTCTGTTTTACCCATTTAACCTATCTTTATGGGCACATCCAAAGTAGCAAATGTCATAACTACTAACCCTTATTCAATGTAAGCATTAGTTCCATTTCTACACATGCATGTTGACAGAAGCACAAAATAAAAGATCACATAAGTGGTTCAGGAACAAGGGAATTGAAAATGTCACTCACTCCATTGATCTCATATGCTAATTGCTTCTACGTATGTTAACATATAAACAGAACTAAAAACTTTACTCTTTTATTTATGAACGTGTGTTAACATATGAACTGCAATTATCTTGTTGGACCCCAAACTTTTGGTGGAAATTAGAAAATTAAAATAAATGGAAATGAGTGGGTGATAGATGATTTTGTGCCTTAAGAGAATTAATGAGGAAAGAATTAATTAGTTTTGATGACTTCGAGATTTGAGTAGATTAGTATGATTATAGAAAGGAAGTTGAAAATCAAGATATAAAGAGACAAAGTGTGAAAAATTGGAGAATTGAGAAGGTTGACTTTTTGGTCATTAAGAGTTGACCTTTTGATTTGGGCAAAACTTGATAAAATGATCAACATGAAATTTGTAGTGTCTGTTTAGAGTTTTTTGTCGCCAAAAAGTATGCAATTTTTTGATATCGGGAGAGGAAGATATGATTTTTCGAAGTTAAGTGTCATTTGTTTTGATTTTGAAAATGCTCAAATTGTAGGATTGTATATATTGTGCTTTGAGGTGAATTCTGGATTGATCTTCATGAAAATTGTAGAGCATTTGCATAGCTTGAAAATGATGTATAGTATGTAATTTTTGGATGTGAGAATTGAAAGATATGATTTTTGGAAGTTATGTGATTATTTAGTTGATTGGGGCAGTGGCTTTGATTGGAAATTTGATTACTCTAGCGATGGGATTGATTTTTGAGTTCTTCGTGGAAGTTGCAGAGCTTCCTTTAAGCTTTCCAATGATGTCAAATTTGTTCAATTTGGAGTTCGGGATCTAGAGTTATGAATTTTTGAAATTGGTGAAAAAAAATGAAAAATGAAGTTCGAACCATTTCGCGATCGCGAACAACTCGCGATCGCGAGATGGGCTTTTCGATCGCACTCGCAAGCCGCCGCAAGTACGAGACGGCTCTGCTGTTTCGCACCGACTGGCGATCGCAAGCCGTTCGCGATCGGGAGACGACTTTTTGGTTTTTCGGTTCGCGATCGCGAGCCAACTGCTATAGTGCAGCTTTGATTGTTGTATTTTTTTATTCTTCTTGATTCTTTCGCTTATATCTTGTCCGTCCGACATCCGATTGACCCGATTTTTGAAGCGTTGGATTCCTAAGACACTTAATTTCATTTTCATGGAGAATTATGAATTTTTGAGATTTAATTGAGTTTGATTGACTTAATCAAAGGAAGTTGGGAAAATTTCTAAACATGGTTCAGTATTTTGCGAAATTCAGGAGCTGTGGAG
>JANVCL010000009.1:4347374-4364205 GCA_026546855.1 Erythroxylum incrassatum
ATTCCTTCAATTTCATGATTAGAAAATGCCTTGATTTTTGGAAAGAGTTAGGCAAGGATTTAAATGAATTTTGAGGTCTTAATGGAGTATTTTATGGAATCAATTAAGCATGTTAATGGGAGTTAATTAACATGTTAGTTTGAGTAAGATCATATGGCATTAGTTAATTGAATTAAGGTGGTAACTTATGCATGAGGGTAAAATTGGAAGACCACTTAAGCTTTTAAGGTTACAAGACTTACATGTAGGGGTAGAAGGGTCATTACTAACTCATTAATGGCAAAATGGTAAAAAGACATGTGATCTTACTTTAAAAGGAAGGGGAGGCACGAAATTGAGAGGGAAAGACAAGAAAAAGAGAGAAATGAGAGAGAGGTTGTGGAGAAGAGAAGGAAAGAAGCAAGAAGAAAGGCTAGGGTTTCTCAATTTCATGGATTTCAAGAGAGATTTTGATGGTTATTTATGAGAGAAAAAATAAAAAATTAAGATGGCTAATGAGGGTTTAATGAAAAAACGGGATCCAACATTAGTTGGTATCAAAACTCATGTTTGATGGTTCAAGAGGGTTGGGTTCCAAAAACAAGCGGGATCTAACATGTATGGTATCAGAGACAAGAGGGTTGGGTTCTGAAAACGGGATCCAACATAGGTCTTTACCACTATCGGGTTCTTTATGGGAAAGAGATTATCCTTCCCCCTTCTCAAGGTTTGGGCTATGAAGCTATGGAAGCTATAGAAGTGTAAAGGACTAGTTGAAGTGATATTAAATATAAATCAATTAATCCTATTTAATTTTGCTTCTAAAGAGAAAACTTTACAGATTATTGAGGAAGGTCCCTATCATTTTAATATTTTCCCTATATTCTTGAAAATATGGAAACCATAGATTAAGTTAGGGGATA
Source organism: Erythroxylum incrassatum (assembly GCA_026546855.1). Classification (NCBI taxonomy): domain Eukaryota; kingdom Viridiplantae; phylum Streptophyta; class Magnoliopsida; order Malpighiales; family Erythroxylaceae; genus Erythroxylum; species Erythroxylum incrassatum. Next base: position 4,348,277 of record JANVCL010000009.1, read on the forward strand.
TAAGGTAGAAGATAATCCCTTTATGGGTGAAATTTCACCAAATTCTTTTGAGTATTAGTCTATTAAGGGATTAAGCTTGTCGGTAAGTTTTCTTGGCAATATAATCTGTATGGATGAAGCCACTTCCACTAGGAAATGCGTTGGTTATGCTAGGTTAGACATAGGTGTGTGTTTAAACAACATACTTCTGGTGGAATTCCTATCCTTAAATTGGGATATAAAGACATTTTGATCCATGATAATGTAAAAGTTTCATATTGATGACGTCCATTATTGCTTCAAAAGGGAAAGCTTAAGTCCCCATGAGCAAGAAGTTCAAAACTAGATTTTGTGAAGAGCTAATTATCCATAGTAGCTTAGCTAGTTCTACCCTACATGAATTAATGAATCAAAGCGTTAAAGTTATAGACATTTTTAACATTACAAATATGAAAACCACATCCAGTAATAATACTAAAGAATGAGAAACAAAAGTAAAATATTGATCTTAAGCATAAATATACATGAAGAAGTAGCCTCTTTAAGCTTCTCATCTTTCAAATTAGTAAGACAAGCTTTACATTCCCTCTTCCAATGTCCATGTCTTCGCAATGTAAATATATGCCCTTATCATTGTCCATCTTAACACCACCTTTTCGCTTTTCTACTTTAAAGAAGCCTTCTGTTCCTTATTCTTATTCTTCTTAGAGCTCTTTCCATTGCATTTGGAAGAATCATCGAAAAGAACATAATTGGATTCCTCTTTATGGGATCCCTATTTAGTCTTTAGCATATGTAATAGTGAGTAATTCATAATGAACTGTGAAAAGCTCAGAGTAATATACTGAAACACCAAATTTCAATGCTTAACCCTTAATCTATAACATAACCAAATTGGTTTAATTTTTTAGTATAGTCAATCGTCTTTAGTACATGTAATTCGACTAAAAATCCTTCTACCATCTTGCATTAATATAATGCTATAGAAGTCTCATAACATTCCACTTTACTTTTTGTAGCAAAAAATTCCTTAATATGCATTATTATAGTTGGAGCATCTATGTTCTTATGCTCCTTCTGAAACTTGGAAGATAAGCTAGCCAATATCACATATTCATTGTTGTGATTATGCTTGAAATAAAGCTCACCTAGTATCAATTAGTGAGAGAGGAATAATAATAGCGTAAAAGTACACAAGAATTTACGTGGTTTGGCTATAAAGCCTACGTCTACGGGCAAAACAATCAAAGGAATTTTGACTATGTGAACTCAAAGTGACAAACAAATGGCCATTTATCCGGTACCACACATTCAAGCAAATAATGGTAAGTTGGCCAACAATTCATGATGATATACAAACTAATTTCTTTTGCTGTTACCATTGATCATTCAAGCCACTAACTCATCATTTATCTTGTTCTAAATCATCAATATGATGCTAACATGACTCTAATACTTTATTAGCTACATCTGTACTAAACTATGATGGAAGTGGAGTGTAGAGAACACACAATTTCTTTTCTCACCTAAAAACACTTCTCAAGCTTCGAAACTATTCTCATTATTTTTTTTAAAATAATTGATCTTGAGTTTACTAAAAGTTAGATAGATAACAACTATATCAATCATATCGTATATGACTCTTAGATTCATTAGGTGACAAAAGTTTGCCAAAACATATCTTATATATTATTCCTAGCCTTGCATCTAAATTCATATAATTATGAGTTTGCTCATCTAAATCATATAAATTTAGTTAAGTAATATCCATTTATTTAAGATAAAAAACATAGTCGGGTGAAATAAACCTTGAATTTACTTAACAAGCATTAAAATAAATATAACTTTGGTTTTATTCATAAATAATGGAAGTCAATAACCATGTTCTTAAAATGTAAATATTTAATTAAGGGATTTACAATTTAAAAAATTTTGGTCTCATAAAAAAATATAATATCATTATATTAATAATTTCTAACATAATCAAATTATGAAAGAAATCCTTTAAAATCTTTTGCTTGATTCTAATAATTGATTTGTATAATTCAAGTCCTTGAAAAATTAAATCAAATTCCAAAATATTCCTAATAAAACACTTCTTAAATTTTTTTTGGAATTTAGATCAATTAAATCAATTTAAATAAAATTAAGGCCTACACGTGTCCCATTGTTCTTGTTTTTGCAGATTAGGGTTTCATGCATTGTCGTCGCCTTCTCCTTCTAATTCGCATGGTCTCTGCCTCTTGGTTTTATGTCATTGTAGCCAAAGGTTTCTGATAACTCCTATCCCATCTATGTTGCTTCTTTCCCAGCCATGGTTTCCCTATTAACCATTGTGCCTATATCGCTTTTTCTCCGATGATTCTGAGGCCATTAACCAGTAATGACAGTTGCTACTGGTGACAAAAAACTCTTACTAGCATCTACTAGTGACGCTGGTGTTGACTTAATGGCATTAGAGACGTTTCATACGTCCCCGATGCTTACTTTCAACCTCACAAATCAAATAACGTATTCAAGACAATCATTCAACCACACAAACATAGAACTTGATTTGAACACAAACAATTCCTATTTCGTTTTAGAGTGGCTTGCAAAATCGTTTTCCAAAACATAATTAACCAGAAGCTAAAAGCAAAGGGGAATAAGGACATGCATATTTGTTTTCCAAAAACAAAGAGACAAGAGGGAGATGTGATATTATGCATAAATATTATAATAGTTATTATAAAAGCATAATACAAGCAAAGAAGGCACAAGAGGGAGATGTGATATTATGCATAAATATATTAGAATAGTTATTATAAAAGCATAATACAAGCAAAGGAGGCAAGACATAAAAATTTCTAGAAAAAACTTTATGTTTTAATTTTTATTAAAATTAAATATTTCAATTATAATTAAAGTCAAACTCTAATTATAATTTAATTTAATTTTATGAAAACAAATATCTCATATTTGATCTCTAAAGTTCATCAAACTTCACAATTAGGTACAATTTAATAAAAATTGATTTTTTGTTTTAAACTACTTTTTATGTGTGACTTATTAGGTTCCCAATATTTTGGAAATGATTGTAAATTATAATTATAATTAATAATTAGAATTAGATAAATTTAAACTTTTTTTAATTTATGTTTAATTCTCAATCTAAACAATTTATAATCATAGATCAAGATTGACATCTAGTAATATATTATGACCACCCAAATATTGAGAATGTCAATGTTGTTTTACTTAATTTATGTTGACATAGTTATGATGTAAAATTTAATCATTTGGTCATCTAATGTTCCAATTGGACAGATTATGGATATAGTGTCTACTCTTTTAAATCCAATCACATGCATTCTTTCTAATTAGTAATTGATTTATAATTCATTTTTTAAAATGCCTATTCAAAAAATCAATTCACTCTAGCCATAGAATTCATTAATACTAATTAAGAAAAGTAGAACATTCTCTCTAATTACTTTAAAGTGAAGAATTCTTTATTGATTTACTTAACTATCTCGATATAGTTTGTAATACCCCAATCTCACCCGACTCATGCACATGCGCCATACGGTCAGACGTGCACATGCCTAATAGAATTGGCATGTTACATATATCACCTTCACTTTATAACATGGCATGATGAACTAAATCATAAATCACACATTTGCTAAAATCTAAAATTTCATCATTTTATATCATAAATCACAATGTACATTTTAGTTTTAAGTTCAACATCCAAGTTTATAAAATACCATCCTATGAGCATAACAGCTTAGTCTATAAAGTACGCTATAAACATGAGGAATAAACAAAAGATATTAACAGACTATGTGTTCAACCCCAGCTAACCGATCTTTGAGCTATGTCTGATCTTTAAAGTTGCACAAAATTGCTTCAAGCAGTCTTAGAAGCTAGGTCGTCTTAGTCTACCACACCTGAAATTATCAACGTTGTAATTTTGATGAGTTTTGCGAACTCAGTAGAGTAACCATCTTTGGTAGTTCACTTATGTAATAAAACTCAATCAATCATAAACATATTGTCACATAGTTCATATCAACTTGATTAGAATCAAGTTCTATTATAAACAAATTGTATTTCAGTCAAACAATTCAATCAATCTATCACTTTATTACACTTGGATAGAACACAATCATTAGTTTAATACCATGTATTCAAACATTTAACATTCTTACAGCTTTGCAAATCATTCAATGAATTCAAATTATATGTGAATGCTATATGTACGAGACTCACATTTGTTTTTGTTTACATTGTTGTGACTTTGTGCTTTTTTACTGTCCCGTATCCATTGTGGATATTGGATTTTTTATACTGTCTCTTATTCGTTGTGGATACAGGGATCATTGATCACAGTGAGCCTTAGGCTCTAACTACATTTGTTTGAGCTTTAACCTCTTTTCAATAGTAATCCCAGTCAGTAGCAACATCAGTCATAATTACCTTTATATTACATGTATTGAAATGAAATGCATGCCACAATTCAGTTAATACAGTCAATCACTTTCATTCACGTTGTCTTAGTCAGTACAGTTAGTCATAACATTCAGTCACTTTCAATTGAGAATCATTTAGGCAGTCTTATTCATATACAAGTAGCACTTCCAATGATATTTACATGTATCAAACGTCTTAAACAAGTATTGTCCAGAATTCAGTAAACAATCAATATATATTCATCATATATCGAATTCAATTAAGCAATATCAGATGAAATTAAAATGAGACCATCTTATGTTACTCAAAATTGCTCCCTTAAGTTTATTACCTTGATGTTCTGACAATATCAGGAAGTGGTTGCGCTACTTGCTCTCCTATATACATTTAAACAATTTCACATTACTGTACTGCTTATGTAATTGAGTAAACACATGTATAAGTGTATCATATATCATGCATGTGAAATGAAAAATTCTTGGGTATATTTCTGTAACAAATTGATGTACTCTAATTGTGCCAAAATTCACACACTCATTCACTATTCCAGCTTTTGTTGAAAGCACCTCATTTGGGTCAAGTTTGCATAATTAATAAGATCAAGAAAATGATGTATTTCTATAGCACTATCTTCTAAAAAATTGTTCCTTCGTGCCTTAATTTTTTTAATGATACTAAAATCATTCAATTTAGTTCATTATTCTATGAGTTATGTTCAAGATACCACAGATTGAGTATATTTGGAATTTTGGCTAGAGCATGATCATGCATTCAAGTTGTATACCCCATATCTCTCAATTGTAACATCCAAAAATTACCAAATTTATATCAATTGAAATATAAGAGAATAAGATATAACTTCTGTGAAGATACCTTTGTCTGATTCGGATTACATCAATATAGTTTGTTCGATAACAACAGGACATGATTTCTGTCATTGGTAATGCTACAGCCTAAGCCAATACTCACTTTCATGCTAAATTTTGAAATTTTTAGAGATAGAATTAAAATTAAACTTCTTCAAGAAAGTTGTAGAAATATATCTCAAATTGAATCTGAATTAAGAATCAACTTATTTGGAAACCTATAGATCAAGATTAATCAAAATACCAAAGCATGTTCAATGAAAATATTCTAGTTCATAATAGTCTAGCAAACTTCCTCACTTTCATCCATTCAATCTTTTTCAAATCAATTTAGATGGCTCTAATCTTTTTATGGAGAGAAAAAACAATGTCTTAGGAGTGTATTGGTTCAATTTTCAAGTCATTTGGAGGTCAAGAGACAAAGTTATAACAAAATGAATGAAAGATGTTTAAGACAGTCTTTCTATAGTAAACCTTTTGTGCAACTCCTCTTCACTTCTCTCTCTAACACGCAGGTTTTCTTCTTCTTCACCAAAAATTGCAAATTTCTTCTCTCTTCTTCCTTTACTTTTTTTTTTCTAGATTTCAAATTCCTATCTTATTCATATAACACATAAATCATCTTTTCTACCTCTCTTTCAATTCATCTTACTGTAAAACAACTTAAAACTTCAAGATTAAACATAAACATCAAAACACACTCACATATGGTTGTTCATCAAATTTCTGCATATATGTTTTTGCATGTCTTTTAATATCCAACAACAACCTCATTTCATCATATAGTTTTCATTTTCATTCTTTTCCCTTAACTCTAAAACATCTCAAATTTAAGACCAAATACAACACCCAAAAATAGAACATTACTTGCAGTTTTTCATCACTTTCTACATATTTTATGCATTTTCATGTTTATGCAATTTTTTCTTCTTTTATGATTTGCCAGCACTCTTCCATAACTCATTTCAAGCTAAAACAGATCCTATTTCCAGTTTCTGCAATTTTCTAAATCTCTTTCAGATTCTCACTACCCTAAATACATTTTCTGCACAACATCAATTTCACATATTGTTCATATAACTCATCCATTACTCTCATCATCGAATTGCTTCCTCCTACACAACTCATGCATGCATTCATTTACAATGATAAAACATCAGCAAAAATCACTTACTTGGTTTAACAAAGTCTACAGCAGTGAGAGTGAATCAAATGTACAGAGTAACCAAGTTGATGTTGGTATTGGAAAAACAAGATAAATATTTTGGTGATGGTGTTTTCGGTGGTAAAAAACAAATGGGCCGCAGAATTTTCCTTCCATGCAAAGAAAATGACCATGTGTTTGAATAACACCTCTCCACATTTCACCATGCATGTAAGCCAATTGTCACGTATATAAGCTACCACATGTCACATTATAATTGGTCTATTTATGTCTTATTTTTAATTTTTCCTAGGTTAAAATACCCCAAATTTTTAGAAATTTCTAAAAATTTACCAAAAATTTCGAAATAATCATAAAAATCTTCAAATAAATTTTCAAAAAAATAATCCACAATTCACATTTTAATCGCATTTATAAATCAATTATACCTGGAAAATGTTAGTGAATGTATGTACAACTATTTTAATGTATCAAAAATAAATATGCACATGTGTGTGAATATACAATGATGCATGAGCATGCAATGTACTTATAATTTCTCACAGTAAACTCAATTCACTATTCTAGAATCTACCTCCGAACATGGGATGTTACATAGTTTTTACTATATCCAAATACTACCGACTAAGCTATTCTAAATAGAATAGATTATAAGTAGCATCAAAATATAATAATTCTCACATGAAATACATTGGTAATTTCAAGTCTAAGGATTAATTGTACAACCATTATAATGAGAAAATCTACTAACACATTCGTAATATTTCATTTAGGATCTTTGTCAAAAGTAATTAACATAATTCATAAAGATCAAGAATGTATTAATTAATTAAAATGAAAATATCATACATAAAATTGCAATCAACTGATTGATTGGAAGAACATAAACTGAAAATAATTAATTTATTCAATATTAATTACGATGGTAATAAAAAACCACTAAAATGATAATTCCCTAACTTTTCCGATTTACTATATCAAATATGTTGAAATCCAACCACGTGGATAAGTAAAAAAGAAAATTAGAAGGCATGGATAGGACGACTATGCTACAAGTTCTTATGCTTGGTTTGTTAACATACGAAATAAAAAGCCGAAACTTAATTGGGATTTGAGTTGAAAATATCAGATTCGGATTAGTTGAGCCTCTCGAGTCTAAATCCAGAGTGAAACTCAATTAACTCATATTATATCCATTGATTTCTGGTCTGGCCAAGTCGACCTTGGACTAATCCAGTAGCTTAAGGACGTATAGAAGGACAACAGAAAGTTGTTCTAGATCATGGATGATAGTTTGTACACATGGAAATTGATCTACTATTGTGGTTGGACCGATATAAGTCCAAGTCTGAACAAACAGTATAAGGCAATCGGATCAGATACAGATTCTGCTATGACTAGAAAACTGAGTAACTAGCACTCAGTTGAGCCTAAAGAATGCCATCATTGGATTGTAGACAAGTTGGTTGGCGTTCACGCCAAAAACAAAATCAACATGAGCATATTCTTCTACATATTGTATCACCAGCTTGTCTTTGTCATGATCGTTAAGGTTGTCCAGTAGAACCTGCACGTCGTTTACGTCGGCCAACGTGTCCTGGCCTCCATAGGCAAGATAAAGAGGAAGATCTTTTGGGACATTTGTCATGTCGTAGATAGGAGGAGTTGGCTGCTGGTAATGGTTCATGTTGTCATCTTTATTACCATAATCGTACATGTTTATGTCTCCTGTTTTAATCACTATTGACAAATCCACAAGATGAGCATTATGATGAGAAAAGCTCACATTGATTCTACTAAAGCAAAATTGATGTATCATTTTATAAAACTATTTTTTGGAATAATTGACATATGATCACCAATAACTTGACAGAAAGAACAGATAACTTTTTTTGGTAGCCAGCAGATTGTGTTGGTAATGGCTAAGAAATTCCGTTTGTCATGCACGACAGGAGTTAAAGAACCAGGAATGAAGGCACTTACTCTGACACAAGTGGATTACATTCTTTGTGGATGTTGGCTGAGGTTGATTATTAAGAAAAGCGTCTATCTTGGAATTATTAACACAACAAGTTGGGCCTGTAGTAATGAAAAGCCATGACAATTTGATGAATAATCGAAGGATAAAGAAATTTTCGTCATGAAGCGACAATGACATAACCAAGTACCAGTAAAAGCAGGCATTAAGAAGGAACAATCAGCCCCGGTTGTTTTGCAGGCATCCTCGATCAGTTTTGTTACAGCCTGCCTGTTCATTCGAAAAGTCGAGTAAGTATGCAGAAGTTATTGGGTTGTCCATAAGAAATGTAAGAAATTTTGCTTTATTTTGTTTTCTCACTCTCCGGGGACGAATTCTCGGAGGCCCAGCCAATATAAATCCTGCCAAGGACACGAAAATTCAACATCAGTTTGCAAAGACTATTCAAAAATATTAAAATGGATGCTCCTTCACAAAAATAGATCACTTGTCATACCGCTGCTAACAGCATGTCAGCTGCGACTTTTGTAAGCGGAGATCTAATCTGATTGAGATGGGCAATTGGGCAAAGCAAAGCAGCTGATCGTAACATATGCAGCAGTTGTCCCCGTGAAACGGCAGCTAAAGCAATTAAAGTTCCCTAAAATCCCAAGTAATCAGTTTTTCATTTTCAATAATTATCAAGAGGCGAAATCCAGAGATTGAACCACTACCAGGGAATGTCCAACATAGTGAAGCTTTTGTGCTGTTTGATCATGCACATATTGGACTGTAGCAGGAAGATCAAAAGCAACCAACTCATCCCATGACCATTCCCAATACGCCTGCCGAGTAAAGAAGGATGAAATTGGTAACAGAAATTTCCAGGAATAATGCAGGAAGGAAAATTATTTGACATCGAAGTTACAGAATCATCAGGGCTAAGTGATTTGTGTGCCATGCTGCAGATCGTCCCGCGAGTGTTGGCAATCCAAACATCATAACCATTATCCACCAATATAAATGCTAGAGATTGGTCAGGAGAATTCAGCAACCATGTTCCGCCATCCTGACATTACATGTTACATTTGGAGTTGATAAGGGGATCATTTTTCAATAGGTTATTTCAGTTCGTCTTTATAACGATAAAGTTAGTTGAAATGCTACTAACAATGAATATCCCATGTTGAAGTAGAACTGGTGGCTTGTCTGCCTTCTTTCCTGACCGTGAAATCTGCATTCGTTGGACACCTAGAACATAACCATCCTGCGTTGTTACCTGAAACTCATCAAAAGTGTGGAAAGAGCTGTAACCATTATCCACAAGTGAACCATAAAGAACTCATAAAGTAGAACATAGGGTTCAGTACTGTGTGCTCTTGGCAAGCATAGCCTTGTGGTTCCACCATTGCTTTGCAAAGGCTGTAAGAACCAATTGGGGACGGCTCAAACATGCCATCTTGACCTTTACTTTGATATAGTTTTGTTCTTCCTGCCATAGCAGCCCACAAGCAGGATAAGATTATCAGAACCGAAGTTGTTAAACTGCAATCCATTTGAATTCGAATGCTCACCGACTACAATAGCGATCTGCTAACCCCCTGGACTCTTATAGGGATTCCATAACCCAAATACAAAATCGAAGAGAATAGTATGGAGCAGAGAATAGTCGTCAACTTTATGTCCAAACTGATACATTGACCATTAAAATAAATGCGTCTTGTTAGTCCAAACCAACACATACTAATCAAGACTTCGTTGATGCTACGCTTCTTTCCTAATAAAGGTATCTTTCCCATATCCTCATATTGAGTAATGTAGTGACCTTGAAAAACCAATTAATCTGTCATTCATCGGAGAGTCCTATTCCTCAATATGAATCCAAATTAAATGAATGTGTTTTAATGGTCAGCAGAAAAGCATTTGCAGATAGTTATAAAAGGGCATTCGTACTAGTGGCAGACTAGCAATACCACCGTCACGAGTTCAGATCCTCTGTTTAATATTATGGTGTTTTATTGTATCCAATAAATCTCAGTCATTTATTTATGTGAGTTCCGCATGAGACCTGCAAAATAAATGGTCGAGATTTCATGAGACAGAATAAGACAGAGTAAAATTAGACAAAAGATTTGGACTCCACCATCGCATGCCTTGTGGTAATCTAACTGGAGTGAATTGAATTGATTAGTTTAAATTAATAGTCATGTATTGACTTATAAAACCTTTACTTTTTTTTTCTTTTCTTTCTGATATGTTAAGGGATTTTACAATCAAACGTTCTTACACAAATAAAGGGAGAAAGAGAGTTCATGGAAGGGGAAGGCCATCGCCCTTTCCTGAGAACATCTGCAAATAAGCTTCTACAAAGCTTCTCAAGGACTTCATCTTGGTCAGGAAATTTCAATATTCTGGCTTACAGTCCCCATATTCTATTTGACTGATTGTATTAACATGAAAACAAAAGGTAGCACATAACTATATTTTAAGATTAACAAACAAGCTTCAGAATGATGAGACATAAGCTCAAAGGAAAACAAAAATTTGTAATATTGTTAATGTTAAAACTATATTTAATTATAACATAATAAGCTTTATGTCGTCGTTCTCTAATAGGTAAGTATTTTTGTGTGCTGCGACGTCCAACTATTAAAGTCTACAAAATCCATAATGTCAAGAAAATACTTCATCTTTGTACATGCTAATAGCCTAATAGAAAAAGAGTAGCAAGTACAACAAGGTAGTCTTTTAGAGTTCAGATCTTTTGTCCAATATTACGATGTCTTAGTGTATCCAATAAATCTCAGTTATTTATTTACGTGGGATCTGTATGGGACTTGCGTGGGTCCCACAAAATAAATGACTGAAATTTCGTGAGATAAAATAAGACAGTAAAACTGGACAGAGGATCTGATTTCAGTCATTTGGTTGTGTATTTTTGGTGACGATTCTAAAATCATAGTAAGCAAGACTTTGGTGATGATTTCTAAAATTGCCGCCAAAGACTGACCTTTTGCAACATTTTCTAAAATTGTTGCTAAAATACATGTCTTTAGCAACAATTAAGTGTCATCATCGCCAAAAGATTAGCCTTTGACGACGCTTTTCCATATTCGTCACATAAGGCTTATCATTTCACGATGGTTTAGTAATATTGTCACAAAAGGCTTATCCTTTCCCGACAATTTTATAAATCGTCACCAAATGTATAACTTTTGATGAAATTTTTTTACATCATCACGAAATTTTTAAGTAACCAAATAACTCACTTTTTTTATAATTATAAATTAATTCACTAATTTTAACTTGATCATTTTATGATTGAACATTATATTAATAAAAATTAAATTTAATATTATTGAAAATGATTGTAAACATAAAAATAAATTTAGCTAACAACAATATCAAATTGTTTCAATAATTTATGAAACTATAAACTCAAAATTAATAAATATTACATATATTCGTATTTTATTTTTCTCTTTTAAATTATATCATTTGACAATTTTATATAGTGTTACAAAATTTTCAAATATTTTTAACATGAAGTTTGTAATAACACGATATATGATTCTAACAGAAAAACAATAAATAATGATATATAATAAGTAATATAATATAGTGATATATGGTAAGAAATACAAGATTTTTTAATAATAAATTAACAATAAAAATTTATTGAAACATTATGTACAATAATATGGATTAAAAATATAACAAATAATTTATTCCAATATGGTATAACATTTTGCTAAAATGTGGATAAAAAATTTAACTGTATTTTACAAAACATAGTTAAAAATTTTTACCTACGTTTCCAGAAACGTAGCTAAAAATATTTTGCTAGGTTTTTGGAAACATAATGCAACTTCTAATGTCCAACATAATACAACTTCTATCTTGTTTGATCATATACAAATTCAAATGTAGGCAGATGATCATAGGCAACTAGTTTATCCTAAGATCAATCCTAGTACGACCTAAGAAAACCTATTCTAAATAAAGTGATATAAATGTTAAGATGGTAAAGAGGAGCTACATACTTGAATTGAGAAATAGGAACAATCGATTTGTTTGGACTGGGTTATGTCTGACCCCGACCATATTTGGTTCCACGAGTAATGATAATCCATACATTGAAGCCATTATCTACTAAGAGTAGTGTTAAACACTTCTCTTAAAGTAAAAGCAGATAGGTTGTTCTATCTATTGGTTTATAACCTATAGCCAATTGGTTAGTTATGGCATTGACAATTATTTAAAGACAATATTTATCTTATACACACACAGATGTATATGATAAAGTCCATGAGATAAATATACATTGCAAAAAAAATTATGATGAGGTCACAATTATGAGATTCATATTACATTTATGTACTATCCCTAAATTATTCCTAGTCATTTTTTTAAGACTGAACATTAATAGAACGTAAAAAGACTAGCATAAGTTATGTTTTTTTGGGCTTATGAAGGAAGTAGTCAATCTCATAGGCTAAAGTATAGAGATACCTAAGAAAACGTGTGGGTGCTTATTAGAGAACAAGTTACTGAACTGACCCTATATGAGAAATCCATTTGGAACATTACTTATATGTCTATAAAAAATCTCATTGTGATAATTGTATTATTGAACCTTTAAATTGAGCTCTCTAAAGTTATCTTGTATAGTGATTATTATGTTTTCATACTATTTATAACATATTCTAGTCAAGGGTAGCTTAACAGTAGTTATTAGATATATCATGAATTATATAGATGTAGTTGAGTGCTAAATATGATTCATCATCCTAAACACACGCAAGAGATTCTTTTAATTCGAATAAAACAACAGGGGCCTTTCGAAGTTTAAAACAATAATAGGAGCCTAGAAAGCAAGATGAGCCTTTTATATGATAGAAGCCTGTTAAACGATAGGAGTCTACTAAAAGATAAATAAAGCAAGTTCATAAAGAAAGATCCTTCAAGAAGGAAAACATTTATCCTATGATTTTATTTCCATTTAAGAATTAGACCGTTCATAATATAAGGAAATAAATTCAATTTGAATTTTTTATATGGTCATCATCAAAACCATTAATAAGCCTAACAAATGCTAATCTTGATATGAGAATATAAATTGTTTAATTAGAGAATTAAATATAAATTAACGAGTTTAATTTAGTTAATCCTAAATATGGATTAGAGTTATAATTTGTATCCAATGTCATCATATTTAGGAACCTAATATGTTAGATATAAAAAACAGTTTGAAGAGAGGAAAGATACTTTTATCAAGTTGAACCTAATTGTAAAGCTTGAGAAATTTTATAATTGAATATGAGATATTAATAAATAATAATCAATATGAAATATTGGATCATATTTAGACATAACTAATATTTAATTAGAATTATTTCTAAGTCTAATTAAAGTTTAAATGAAATTAAAAATTAATTTAATATAATTAAAGTTTAAATAAAATAAAATTTTAATTTAAACTAAATTATAATAATGTCCAAAACAACTCGAGCTAGTACTCATTACTTAACTCTGTCTACAATAGTTACATAGTTTATACTTATGTTGCTACAGTAGTTGAGATAGACCATTTTCAAAAGTAGTTAGAGTGATATGTTAATAATATGTTTAAGCTTCTAAATAAGATGCGAATTATTATTCTTGTTTTATTATTATTTAGATGTTAATCATTTTATAAAATTTAAAGTGATCTTAGGTTTTGGGAATCAAAATACAAAAAAATTGTAATTAATCTGTTGCACATGAGATTGGATTCCGTCCTGATTTTATAAGAATGATATCAGAGTCGATTTTAATTCCATAATTTAATTAAAATATATTTGACCGTTAATGATTAATTTGGGAATTGAAATTGCAATTGTTGCACGATTAAATGTTCTTACAATCTAAAAAACTTAGATTGAATATTCTAAAAACCTTTGTAATTTTTCGAATCAAAAAATCGAGAAAATTAAAGGTTAATGTTTAGAATTGTTCGTTCAAAAACTCTAAAAAAGCACAAAATTGTGTATACCTTACAAATCTAAAAGCCTTAATCATTAGAACCCTAGAAAAAAGACTAGAATCTGGTAACCCAGATACATTGATGATGGCTTAAGATACCACCAGCGTATTATGTTGGTAGCTTCCTTGTGAGATACCATCGACATATGCATTTGGGTTTTGATGGAGGCTACTGTTGCAGAGTAAGTCGGAGAAGACGATACGTAATAAGAAGAGGATGAACATTAGCGTTTTGAGACGGAGAAGTGAAGCGCAACGCTTAATTAAATGAGGGACCAGAGTAATAGAATAGATGTGATGATAGAGTAATGTAAGAGTCGTATTTAAGCTAACTGCATGTGGCTTCAACGGCATGAATGATTGTGGATGATCGTAATCTCTCTCTCTTTGTCAATGAATTTTGTGTCCTCTCTCTTTCCTTGATGTTCATCTTTCTTTTTTGACAAATTCCAATCCGCATACATACATCCCGTTAGAATCTTTTATTTCCCTAACAACTTGGTATCAGAGAAGTCGGTCCTATGAACATTAACAATGGTAGACAATACCAGGGGTGCAAAACTCATAAAGATGGAAGAAAGTTTGAAGACTGTAATGGAGAGGACGTTCATGGAGATCCAAAACAGAACAGAGAAGGTAGAAAAAGAAATGACCGAATTAAGAGCTTTACTTTTAAAAAATTTTCAGAAATCAAGTGAGGCTGGAGCGCTTGAAACTACACCACAGAGTAGTTCAGTTGTGCAAGAGTGCGAAGGAATCACACCCACAAGGGTGAGCTGGATCGAGTTTCCGCCATCACTACAAAAAATACACACAATTCGCAACGTTTTATTAATAAAAAATCATGGATTGTAAAGACTTTTCGTGACGTTTTTGCGACGTTTTATAAAAACATCATTTATTTGTAATATTTTTTGCGATGTTTTTTATTAAAACGTCACGAAATAAAAATCGCGACGTTTTCATGTATAAAATGTTGTTGATGGCGTTTGCCTTTTAAATCAATATTGAAAAGTTTTTTTCTCGCACGTTCATTTCCCACTGGTTTCTTCTCTAACATTTCTTCTTCTCTGGTTTCCTCTCTCTGCCTTCTTCCCACCCAAAATTGATTCTTTTTGTTTATTTTATTTGTCATCTTCTTTCATCTCCAATGTACCCTCTCTACAAATTCAATTGTCTGTCTTTTTCTCATTTCTCTCGTCGAATCCTTATCCTACTATCTGCTCTTTCATCACTATCCATAGTAACCATTGGCCACAGATCGTATCCCCCTTTAATTCAGTTAGTCTTCATCCTGATTTAAGGATTTTCGCATCATCGACGATGTGCCACCATCTCCGAGCAAGTTATTCACGAGCGTAAGAGGTGACAGAGGAGGCCACATGCCACTAAGGATCATCATCTCCCTCTTCTGCTTTACTTTAATATTCAGGAGGTATATTCTTAACTCTTAAGGGGTTTTAGATTTGCATTTATTTCATTT